>CP049713.1:2570195-2635217 GCA_004148225.2 Heterodera glycines
AGTACAGAAAATGGATGAAAAGAGGGGATGGCGGGCAAAAAGATAATGGTAAACATTTTGAGAAAAGGATGCCCAATCGGGCCGAACAAAAGGAATTTGAAAATGTGAATGGATGGAAAAATGCAAATGGGGCGAAGAAAAGATGGAGAAAATGCAGATGTGAAATGGTAGACAAATTGGATAATGAGAAATGAAATGGAAAATGATGATTTAATAATAGGGAGAAAAAAGAAGGGGACGAAAAGGAAGGGAAAAGCCAGATTGGCGGGGTTTCGTGATCTCTCCGATCTTCTGCTCCGACCGACCGACCAACGGGAATGTTCCCGATCATCAATGGTACCACGGCTTCTTCTTCTTCGGGCCCGAGACTCGTGGGGTGCAGTAAACCATGCGCCTGGGGTGGCCCATCGGTTCTCCTCCTCCTCATCGATTTTACGGGCATTGTAGTGCCCGCCCGAGCCCCGGGTAAAGGACAATTGGCCCGATCCTTCACCCCAAAAAAAAATGCGCTTTCGCGAACGGTGTTTAGTCATCGCTGAACGAGGACGACAAAAATAAAAAGCATTTGGTAAACGAGGAAATGGGAGCAAAAATCAAAATTGACGACAAAAACAAAGTGAAAGAACGGATTTTTAATAGAGACCGAGTTTTCCAAATCTGCCGGACCGGACTGATATTTTCAAAAATGACCGGATTCTGGATCCGGTCTCTCATAATCCGGTAATCCGGTCAATCCAGATTTTCAAATTGCCGGATCCGGATTCCGGATTGGTAAAAATTTAAATTTTTACATGTTAATTTGGAAAAAAACCCGCAAAATGTCATCAATTTTACCTATATGTATAAATTCGGTGCACCAGAAATGTCGCGGTCTAAAAGACATGCATCGAAAAAAATAAAGTTTCAATTTTTCAAGAAAATTTTAAAAATTTTAAAGTTTTTATTTTTGAAGCCTATATTTTAATTAAAAGGTAAAAGTGAAGAATACTGACAACTCCGATTTTCTTGCTGAATGATATATCATTCGATTCCTCTTGGTCTCAAACTAACGAATCCGAAAGAATTTTTTGGCGGAAACAATTCCCTGGAGAGTTATAGACCCGGGACTGAAGTGGCCAAATGCCTTAGGGACTGAACCGTCCAACGTCTAAAAACGCATAAAAATGCAATACATAATTGCCAGGAATCCATTTCTGAGGGCGCGATGCGAAGGCGGAGCAAGTAGTGGGGCGAGACGGAGGGCGGAAGACGTCTGACGAGCTGACCCCTACCGGGCGGTGCCAGTAGGCGCCGCCGGGAAAAATTTTTGAAAATTTTAGGCAATTTGTTAATGGATTTTTACTAAAAATGACAATATTTGGTTAATTTGTGGTTTTAGGCTGCTTAAAAAAGAAAAACTAATAATTTTTAAGTTGATCTATAATTTTTTCGGAAATCGGAATTCTGACTCCAAAAATGTCGGAAATCGGAATTCCGTGCCATCCCTGCACTACACCGCATAAGATTATGGAAAAATATTTTAAATGAAATAAAATTTTTTTTTTCTCAAAAATTTCTCATTCCTCACCAATTCCCTTCTCTTTTCTCACCAGACCCTCATTCTTACCAGTGCTTATTTAGTCCCGCTGGAACCGGAACTAGCAAAACCGGGACCGGGATTTCTGTTTTTCCAAAAACCGGGACCGGGACCTAAAAAAACCGGGAATTCCCGTACAAGTCCCGTGCAACTCTAATGGAAACTGATGGAAAGATGAGAGGGATGGGTAGGGTAATCGAAATAGACGAGACCAAAGTGTACAGGGCTAAAAATAATAGAGGATGGATTTAAATCATACATGGATGTTTGAAAACGACTAGAACCCGCCGTTGATAAGTATCACATTATGTATTGCCAGTTGAACCAGTAAGTGGAGGACGACGTCGACAACAGAACAGCGAGCGGAACGTTCATCACAGCAGCAGTGGTGTTTGCGTTCTTTCTCGCCTCTAATTGAGCCGTTTTTGCCGTCGTTGTAACAGCGGTTTCCGGTGACATCTCACCATCTTCCATCACCGCTGACGGTGTGTTTAAATTTTCTCAGCTTTTGGTCCTGTTCAGAGTCTTTTACTACATCTAATCGACTTCCTTTTCACTTTTTTAGACTTAATTCATCAAAAGATTTCATTTGTACCGTTTAAAAATCCACTAAGTCAGTTCCTATGACATAAATAATACTTCAAAAAGGAGTGCATACTACAATATTAACTTATTCGTGCTATTTTCTACATGTTGGATAAACAATAATTTATCATATGGGCTTAGCCAGGGAGTGTACGCCCACTAATTCGGATTTCTAAAAAACACACCCTTAAAAATCGAATTTTGAGCTCATCCCCCCCCCCCGAAGCCTAGAGTAAACGCACCCAAGAAAACACAACAATTTATTTTCATTTAACAAAAAACAACATTTTCATCACTCAAAAAAAGTTGTCATCGCCTCAAAATTTAATTAACGTCGCCTTTCTTCGCTTTGATCGGATCTCCAATCGATTTCGTTTCGCTCGAAGACGCATTCGGCGCATTGTCAAGCACAAGAGACGAGTCCGATGCCACGGTGGTCGGAGGCGGCGAATTCGGCGCGTGGTCCAGCACAAGTGACGAGTCCGATGCCACGGTGGTCGGAGGCGGCGAATTCGGCGCGTGGTCCAGCACAAGTGACGAGTCCGATGCCAGGGTGGTCGGAGGCGGCGAATTCGGCGCGTGGTCCAGCACAAGTGACGAGTCCGATGCCACGGTGGTCGGAGGCGGCGAATTCGGCGCGTGGTCCAGCACAAGTGACGAGTCCGATGCCAGGGTGGTCGGAGGCGGCGCGGAGGCGGCGAATTCGGCGCGTGGTCCAGAACGACAGATTTCGAAGTGTCGATTTTCTAAATTGGGTTAAAATCAAAAAGGTAAAATGGAAAAAAAATTATTCCACCTCTTTTTTCGTGTTGTTTGACATGTCGTTTATTTTGATGTTGAACAAAACAATGAAACTGATAAAGTGAAACGGGTGTGATTTTGACCGCTATTTATGCAGGCGAAAAAGTTACGGTTATTCTGCGATTAGGTATTTCGTGTTGAAAAATTAATTTTAATCGTGTTGATAATTTTTTCAAAAAGACACCATTTCGTTCTCACATTCTATATTCTCTCGTCTCCCCTTCTCTATGCGCTCACATAGGTACATATTTTTTGAATGTCTGACTTTTGCGTTTCCTCTTCATTGGCTCCACCGGACTAAAGCGTTTCTTTCCTAATTCTTTCTTTATCTTCTCAAATTTGAACAGCAAAATGCCTGTTTAAAATTTTGGATTTATTTATTTGAAAATATTTTGTCAGACTTGATAAGTTAAATTTCAATTTTAAATGGAATAATGTAACCCGTCTTTCCAGGTGTTATTTTTTCAAAAAATGGGGGGGGGCAAAGCAAAAAACGCCGATTTACAGGTTGATATAATTGTAAGCTAACATATAAAATTATAGAAAATTTTTCGAATTTTTAATCAAAAATTTTGAAAAAAATCCCGGGTCCCGGCGGGATCCCGGCCCAAAAACTGGGACCGGGAGTCCCGGAAAAACGGGACTCCCGGAGCCGGGATCCCGTCCCGGTCCATTTTCCAAGTCCCGGTCCCGGCCATTTCAAAATTCCGGTCTCTAAAAATCAGCATCTCCTCGAAAAAATCAGCATTAAATAAATACCCTGTTTACTTGTTCTTTATTTTTCATTTTAAGGTTTGTCAACGCGACGAAAGCCTCGCGATTGGCCCATTACAACAAGCGGTCCACGATCTCATCGCGCGAAATTCAGACGGCTGTCCGACTGATTCTACCCGGCGAGTTGGCCAAAAATGCCGTGTCCGAGGGGACCAAGGCGGTGACGAAGTACACCTCGTCAAAATGAGCAGGAGATGATGAAAGCGGTGGTGATCGGACGGAAAAACAAAATATCCCAAACGGCCCTCTTTAGGGCCACAATCACTCAAATGGACGCGAATGACATTCTTTTCCTGTTTTGTATTTGCACGCAAATAAATTGAATTACGCTTTAGTAGATTGGGAGATTTTGGCTAATTATTAAATGATGTGCTAAATGGTCATACCTAATTGTTTGCTTTTGGTACAATTGGTGGTAAAATTAAAGAATATGTGTACCTCGCCGAATTCGACGAGTGATATTTAATTCGACGTTTCTCGGTCTGTAATGCACGAATCCGAAAGAATTTTTTGGCGGAAACCACTTTGGGCCGAGTTATGGGCCCGTGACTAAGCAGCGCCCGCCTTGGCGAGCATGCGAAGACGGAGGGTGGAGGAAGCAGTCTGACGAGCGCCACAGGTGGTTGACTGCGGGGGCCCCCGCCAATCAGTCAACCGCCTGCGGATCACGCGCGGACTTCTTCCGTAGCCCGTAGGGTACTACTAATGGAGTTTGGGTCCTATATTTTGGTCAATTTTTTTCAAGTTTTTTTTTTTTTGACAGAATTGCTTTTAGATAATGGAAACGCTTAAAATTTTTACTCTTGATGATTTATTCAAAGTTTTGTCTCTACCAGACAACGAATTTGAAAAATGGCTCAAAGGACTCAAGCTTCTACACACCACCCGTTTTTGCGACGGTGGCAAGGAAATGAGCTACAAATGGAAAAAGGACCGCCAACAACTCTGGTCAACATACGAATACAATTGAATCAACGTGGCAGAAGTTCAAACAGGCACATAAAACGAGATTTGGCAGTCACAGATCACTTTTTTCCACATACATTTCTGATTTTTTGTGGCGTAAGCAATTTGGAGGACCGGATATTTTTTATAATTTGTGGACCCAAATCGCGGAATTGTACCCAATAAACACATAAATCACCTTTTATTTGTCATTTAAAGCAATTCTTCAATAAAAAACAAAAAAAAAAAACTTGAAAAAATTTGACCAAACTCAACAATTCACTTTTAATTTGTACACTTTAGTCCATTAAAAATTTTTTTATCAGGGTCATTTTTTGAGGTTGACAACTTTCTTTTCGATCAAAAAATCTTTCGGATTAATCCTCTACATGCCGAGAGGAAGCGATTGAAATCTATTTTGTTGTATTTTATGCGTTTTAAGGCTTTGGACGGTTCAGTCCCACAGCCATTTGGCCACTTCAGTCCCGGGCCCATAACTAGGCCCAAAGTGGTTTCAGCCAAAAAATTCTTTCGGATTCGTGCATTACAGACCGAGAAACGTCGAATTAAATATCACTCGTCGAATTCGGTGAGGTACACATATTCTTTAATTTTTCCCAATTGGTTTTTGTCGCCTACCCTATTTTTTGAATTTAGAGCCCAACGGTTCAGTTTCACGAAGTACATTGAACTTGTTAAATCCGTGAGGCGCGTATCGGTACTTTTCGGTTTTGTGACCCCTGAAACTTTAAAATAAAAAGTCATTCCTAATTGTTGGCATTGGCACCACCGCCACAGCATTGATACATTTGGACAATTAGGAAATGGGAACAAAAATCAAAACTGATGAAAAAACAATGTGAATGACGGGTTTTTATTAAAAAATAATAATAATTAAAATTAGAAAACTTAAAAAAACTGCTCTCATAAAGGAAGGTGTAAATTTTTTGCGTAAAAAATAGACATTTGAACATGATGGACAGGGAGAATCAATGAAAATTGCACCATCGATTAGTCCGATCGATCAATATTCATTCATTATTTGATCTCGCTACCGACAATCCCGAAATGCCATCGCTGTGATGCCCAAGGAATGGCCCTGGTACGTTCTGACCACTTTGCACGCGTTCAACTCCCACATTCGGAGAATGCCATCAGACGAAGCGGTCACCATATGCTGGAAAAACAAATTTTACATACATATTTCATGAATCCATCAAGAAAATATTACGCTTGAATCGTTGGTAAATGCGCAGTCCCAAACCCATTTGTTGCCCGGCACTGAGTAAGTGTTCAACTGAAAACAAACAACGAAAATTGATCAATCCGACGACAACTCAGGGCACGGTGAACAATTAATTAATTACTCCTCACACAAAAATAATTGGTTGTACTACGTCTCCCACCCCCCGCCCCGTTTTCCCGCGAGAATTTGAGGGGGGGGGGGGCGAGCTGATCCCGAAATAATTTTATAATTTACGAAGTTTCTAAATTCGTCCAAATGCACCGACCAGCTTGTGCGTGTTGCTGCTGCAACTCCACAGTTTGGCGGTTTGGTCAGCTGATGTGGTGGCCACCGCGAGTCCGTCGGGTCGGAAACGGCATTTGAGTCCAAATGTGTTGTGTGCCCGCACTTTGGTGCACTGGTAGTGGTGCTTTGCGGCGCCAGTGCCGGGCATTGAAAGGGGCGGCGGCGACGGACGCATCGGTTGGGGCACGGCCAACGGCGTCGGATGGTGTGGCTGTACGTGTTGAGCATGTGTTGGTACAACGACGGAGTGGTGATGCGGTTGCTGATGATGTTGCAATTGGGGAAGGTGATGGACGAGATAGGGTTGCACTGCAAAAAAAACACATTTTAAGAATGCGACATAATAAATACCCACAAAATTGTCCGGAAAAAATCCCGGAAATTCTTCTGAACAAGATTTTCACTGACAAATCAGCTTTTTTTAATCTTGAGCACATATTAGACATACGGGTGCATTAAGTACGTTTTCAACCTCACGGATAAATTCACCCGTATCGTTTCCCCCCAACCCCGTAAATTCTTTTTAATTTTTGCAAATTAAAAAAAAAGTAATTAATCATAAAATTTCGAGAAAACGCTAAAAAAATGTTTTTAACAAATTCTAAATTTCGCGCGTTGGAGTCTCCACACCGGTGCCAATTAATTGCTCCACGATTTATATTACCCGGCTGTTGCTGCAGTTGCGTGGCCGGCACATGGTGATGGATGTGCAGGTGATGCGGTGGCATTACCACGGCGGCGGACCGCTCCTGGTGCTGTTGTTGGAGCAGTTGTGGTTGCGTTGGGATTTGGAACAGATTGAAATCCGCCAGTGGGGGCGGCGCCAGCGGCGGCAGCAAAACTAAGAACAATGTTTTAAAGTATTTAATTTGTTTAAGTTGGGAAATTTGAAACCAGGGGCAGAACTCGCAAACGCCCCCAAAAAAAAAGAAAAATATAAAAATTGGTAAAGAAATAAAATCTAAAATTTTTCCTTAGTGCACTTTTTGTCACAGTTTTTTGGCTGTTAAATAAAAAAAACAAAAAAAAAAACCTTAAAATGCCATGAATGTAATTTAATATTGCACCCAATTTGCTTACTTCTTTCTGCCGTGGACTGTTGCGTCTGCTGCTGTCCGTCTTCCGCCCCGCCACCAATGCCAATGCCATCGTCGGTCGCTTCGTTTTCTTTGTCCGCGCCGGCCCCCGTCATTTGTTGCAGTTGGCGTTGATGGAATGGCATATTCTGCTGTTGTTGCTGCTGCTGAAAAACAAACAAAAAAATGTTTTCTGGCGCTGAATTTGCGTGCAAAAGCATAATTTTTCTCAATTGGTTAAGCGCAATTGCTACAAAAATAGGCCAAACTGATTTATGAGTTTTGTTTGATTTTTTTGTCAGCCAAATATGTTGGCGCCAAAATTTTTGACCGTAAAACAATTCGGTTTTCAAAGAGGAATTCGAATGATTTTTTTGTTCAACGCCAATTAGGGTGTTTTTTAAATTTAAAAAACGCAGTTGAAAATGATTTTTGCCCATTTGTCAATGTGTTCCATTCAAAACTGACCATCATCGTGCCCCCCGTGTGACTGACGTCCCACAGAAACAAATTGCCCCGGTTTGTCACCGCCGCACACTGTCGCCCCACTTGGTCAATGTCCACGTGAACAACCTTGAAATATTTTATGAAAACCCCTAAAACTGGACAATCCAACATAAACCAGACCCGTAACTAGGGGGGGGGGGGGTTGGGGGCAAGTGCCCCCTGAAACAAAAACCAAAAAAATTTCAAGCAAAAATGGGCAAATTTTCTGAAAATTTTGCATATTTTCTTATCATATTGCATTTAATTTTCCAAAAAATTTTCCGGCGGCGCCTATCGGCACCGCCGGGCCCCAATTGAACCATTACTTTTAAAAATTGAACCAAAAATTGCAAATTTTGTGATTTTTCGGCGCGCAAAACTCTACTAATTCCTGCTTTTTTTGCTCCGGCGCTTAAGATTTTAAATAAAAATAACCTGGTGAAAAAATTTTTGGCCCGAAGAGCAGAAAAAAAACCTCTCCGGGTGTCCCTCCTCCCCGCTCCCAGAAATTTTTTTCTGAATACACGGGCCTGAACATCGCTAATTTAATTTTAGTCCATTTGAAAGTTTGTGGACTTTTTAATTTGCCTGGGTTCAGTTGACGAATGGCTTTTCGTTGCTTGAAAAAATGAATTGTGCTCACAAATTCGGACATGTCCACTTCGGTGATCAGCGAATCGTCCCGATCGGAGCGCAAATCCCACAAATAAATGGCGCCGGTGGAGTCGGCAACGATCAGCTCCACTTGGTTGGGATGCAGCACAACGGAGTGCACCGGCGTGTTCACCTGAAACAGAAGACAGCAAATTGCGCAGCAAAATTTTGTCTCGCATAGTAACAAAAAAACGGGTCCAAACATGCAAAGCACAAAAATTTGGGTGCATTTCATTTTCCCCGCGAAAAATTTAAAAAAAAATTCAAACTTATTGTCAGGAAATTTTCTCTTGAAAAAAAGTTTCAGATTTTTTTCTTGAAAGATTTCTGTTTGAAATTTTTTAGGAATTTTTTTTTTGTGAAAGTGGTCAAAAAGTTCGTACATCTACTGCTCGTCACCCAAATTTAGTCAACATCTTACTTGGAATATCCTCTGGCAATTCAGCTGATTGTTGCGCATATCCCAAATCTGAAAAAACATTGCCGAATTTAAATTTTGCGGATTTTGTGTCCAACTTTGGCCATGCAATCCTCCCCTCCCGTGTACATCCACGCACCGTCCACTTGGAAGCCGACCGAAGTCACATTTTTCTCATGGACACTGCAGAAAAAATTAGAAAAATATTGTACAATATTTCTTGGGACGAAACTAAACTCGGACTTTCCAAATTCGTATTGATACCCCGAATTGTGTAATAAACAGAAATTGTATTGCAAATCGCAGTACGAGTTGGATTTTACCATTCTTTTGCTTTTAATTAGTGTACAATTAAACGGTAAAAAACAAATTTGTGGACAAAATTCAAAATTTGTCTGAATTTTTGACCATTTTTTAAAAGGAATTTGATAATTTTAAAATAAATACGATTCAAAATTATCATAAATTGACAATGCGTTCCCTTTTTGCGTTTCTTACGAAAATGTGTGTAGTCCTTGCGCGGTTGGACATTGCAAATCGTAAAAACGAATGTTTTGCCATGCGCCGACGAGCAGTTGGGCACCGTCGGGCGTAATGCAAATGTTGTTCACCTGGGATTCCTGTCAAAAAATGGACATGAAATCGGGGAAAAAGGAAACGCCAAATTTGGGGGTAAATTTCATGGATTTCAAAAATAGTAGATTTTGTTTTCGAAATTCTCATCCCTAAATCCTTTAAAATCATTGAATTTTCACCGTCCACGCGCACTTTGTAGGGGAGTGCCTCCAACTGTTTCTGCGATGCCACGTCCCAAATCTGAATATTTTTAGCGATCATTTAATGCGAATGACTATTAAAACTCGCATTTCAACAAAAATCCTAAATTCGAATGAGGGAAAGAAATGAAAAAGTTTACCCGAATGGTGGCATCCATTGCGGCAGAAACCAACATTGGCCGTGTCATTCCCATGGCAAAAATGTCAAAAAAGCGAATTAAAACAGCAAAACTTTGTGTCAAAGAAAATATTCAACGAAAATATTGGACGGTTCGGTAAACATATAACAAAAAAGAAAAACAATTGGCAAAAAATCTTTGTACAAAAAAAAACAGTATCACAAAATTTGGTTGGAATTGCTCTCTCTCTCTCATCATTTGTCATTTTCTTTGGTGCCAACTTCAATTTCCTTCCGAACATTCTTCTGATTTTCGGAGAAACGGTCGAACGCACTGATCAGTCCGGCCCCATAATATGTGTACTGTGAATTGGTCAGGTCACTGAAAATGAGACTCATATAAAATTCGAAAATACGATTTTAGTTCGACAAATTCCCTAACTTGAAAATTCTACACTTGTCTAATTTACGGGATTACAGGTCGAATGCAACATTTTAAATTGCCAATTAATGTGCTCAAAGTATAATTATCATTGAGTTAAATGTGCTCCTAAAAATTATCGCGTCGAAATACTTTTTTGGACAGCTCTTTCCACTTAAAAATCCGGTACTTCCTTGTCTTGCTACACCCCCAGCCACGAAAAATTTAAAAATCATAGATATTTGGTTAAATCTATGACCAGGTGTCATTAAGAGTGTCAAAACAAACAGCATTTTGTGATGACCAGTGACCTTGAAAACCCCAAAAATATTAATTTTTAAAACTTTTTCGAATGGAGGTGGGAGGTAGCAAAACACGGAAGTACCAAAAATCCTTCATTTTCAAGCGATTGCATTTTTTAAATTTAATACAATCTTAAAATTTGTGGCGCCTAATTTTTCTGCCTACGCCTAAGCAATTCCCAATCCCCGGACCAAAAACAAAACAAAATGTGCCAACAAAATGACGCACCTGTGGTACTCCTTTTGGAACTTCCTGCGCTTGTGATGAATCTGACAATAAAACCATGTTCAATAATTGGCAATTCTATGGCATTTTTGATGGAAATTTTCAGTCCAAAGCCAAACCTTGACAATTTCCTTCAAGTCCTGCTCCGTGATGTGCTCCTCGCCGCCCGAGTCCGGGTCCGACTCCTCCATCAGCAAATCGAGCAGCCATTTGCGTTCGCCGATGTCGCTGGTGTTGTACAGGGCGCTGGTGTCCGCCATCCGATCGGCACGTTCAGACCAAATGTCCTGGCAAAAAAATGGCGGATTATTACATTTATGTGACAGAATGGGTAATCCTTCGGAATTGGTGTCGCGACTGAAAAAAGAGATAAAACTTTTCTTTGTATTTTTTATAGGGTAAAATTTTACAAATCCGAGCACTTGTTCGTTATCAGTTCATTTTTTACCCTAGATGAAGTGCTTTTGTAAGAAAATTTTTACATTTTTTCCCGTCGGGACACTAATTCCGAAGGATTATCACAGAATGCCCGGATAAAATCAACTAACTTCAACGGAGAGAAGGTCACGCTTGGCTTTTCCGGGGATTTGTTTGTTCCGCGCCTGGCCTGGCCCAATTGACAGAGTGCCAGGGATTCTAAATTTAGAAAATAAAAATTTAAAAAAAAATCCAAAATCCGGCACTTAATCGGCTGGTCGATCAGACGTTTCAATTGGTCAATAAATTTTGTCATGTCCAACATTCGCTCCAATTGTTCGATGCGCGTGGGCACCGCCCCACGCCGTTTACGGCTCAACGGCGGTCCGGTCATTTTATGCGAATTTTGCATTAAAAGTTAAATGATTTTTTTTTGTCTAAAAACCAAATAAAATAAATGAGCATAGAAAAAAAAATTTCTCCAGCAGGGGTGACGATTTTTATTTTCAAGTTCGACAAAGGATTTTGATTGGAATCTTTATGTAATTCTCGTGGTTTTAGGCGTCGCTAAAAACAAATTTGACATTTATTTCGACCATTTTCGAACCTTTACAATTACAACTAAAATGGGACATTTGATACTGTTTTAAATTAAATAATATAAAATAAAATAGTTAATTTTGAATTTTTCGTTTGTTTTTGACCAATTTACCTGCTTCGAATCGCCAAAAATTCCCAGTTTCAATTAACCCTATTTTCGGGTCAAAAATGAGGGCGGTTCCTACATTAAATGTTTTTTTTTTACTAAATACATAACTAAGCGCGTAAGCTTCGGCCTAAGCCCAAGCAGTCTAAGTCTTAGTGCCTAAGCCTAGGCTTAAGCCTAAAGATTAGGCTTATTCTAAGCCTGTGTGGACTGCCGATTATACGAAGTGCCAATTGTCGAACTGCCATAACACTCATGTTCTTCGCCTTCCCCCCACTTTCTTATGCCCATAATCATAGCTAAAAGTTGGGTTTTTTCTGATTAGTTTCAAAGCAATGGGAACCAAGCGCAATTATAACAACAACATAAAGTATTGGTGCAAAAATCTGTGGGATCTCGGCAAACGAACTTCGCAAGGCTTGGCAAACTCCGTCAGCATGCCGAACAACAATTTGCTGCAAACTCTGTGCGACCTCGGCGCTCAAACGTCGCAAGGCTTGGCTTTCTCCATCGGCTTGCCGAACTCTTCATCATTTTTCAGACTTGGCATTGCTTTTTCATGCCGGTAAAATGCCGTTTTAGTCGATAATTCATCAAAATAATTCCCAATTTTCCATTTACAAATTAGCCTGTTGCTGTGTTCCTCCGCGGCTATCTTCGAGATGGGAAATTATGCTCAATGCATATCAGGGATGTGCCGAGCCAGACAAAATCCGATTCCGATTAAATCGCCGATTCCGATTATGGCCAAAAATCCGATACGGTTTTAAAACCGATTACGATTATGGCCCAAAATCCGATTAATTGCGATTCCGATTTTTTTTTAATAATTTTTTCCCAAAAATTTTATTCATAATCAAAATCATAAATTTTAAGATTGTGATGCAAAAATAAAAGTTTGTACACATTCTCAGGCAATAAACGTTTTCTCAGATCTGTCACAATCAACCCAGCGGTGGAGAATATTCCCAGATATTTGACATTTTTGCTAAATAACAAAAAGCTTGATTATATCGGGGAGAATTAATCCGGCACTGCTTTGTGAGAAAGATTTAATTTCAGTCATTATGTTAAAATAAGATTAAAACATTCGTTTCAGAAAACATTTTTTTCAAAATTCATTGGTATTCTCACTAAAAAAATTCCTTCAAAAGGTCAATTCTTAGGGGTGTAATAATCGGATTTCAAGGCAAAATCCGATTACGATTATCCGATTCCGATTATGGCCCAAAATCCGATTAATTGCGATTCCGATTACGATTACGATTCCGATTCGGCACATCCCTGATGCATATCATTTACAGCATCATTTTGTGGTGGGAGGCGGCGGGGAGGGGTGCCAAAAAATCGCATTAGTACATTTGTATCCGTTTTTTTTTGTCCAATTTTTCAAAGATTGAAAATATCTGACGCATATTTTCTTTCATAAACGCCTTCTGGACTGGTCAGCTGAGGACAACTCACAATCAGCTTTTTTTAATTTTTCAAAATAATATTTTAATTTATAATACATTTTTTAAACTGACAAAATCCGTATTTTTAATAATTTTAATTAAAATAAATCTTATAAAATTAAAATTAATAAAATAATTAGTAGAAAAATTCTGATAACGAAAGACAAGTGTTAAATATAAAAAATAATAGTTTATTATAATTAAAATTAAACCAAATATTTTGGTTTATATTATTTAGTTAAATTTAATTATTTTTTAATTTTATAATTATTTTGTAAATTGTCGTAAAGCTGATCGATCGTTCATTAAGTCTTAGTTTGGTGGTATGAATTAGATTTTTGGGCAACATTAGCTCCCTCCCCTTTAAATTAGAACCCCACCCCCCTAAAATAAAGCACCTATTCGAGGGGGGTTGAAAAATAAAGCCCCCGGGGGCTCTTAATTTAGGAAATACGGTAATTCAATTTTGGTATTATGCAAATTTTGTCCCCATTTGCACAGCTTTTTCCTGTACACGCATTTTGGTACTGCTTCAGCGGCATGTTCAAGAGAACGGCCCCAATGTGATCTGGAAAAGCGGAGTTTTCATTTTGGGTTTCGTTCCAGTTTCATCCCAGCAGACACTTGGTTGGCCGTGTTCGAATTGCTTACGCCGGCGCAAAACGGACCCGAAATTGCACTTATCAGTCCCCGATTTGAGTGCCGTGTGAACGAACACTTCAAAACCCGCAAATGGGCATTGGGACAAATGAAAATTCGAAGCAAAATTGGAGAGAACGGCGTGAAAGAAATGGAAATTGTCAATTCCAATCAAAAATCGCTGCCAATACCGAAAATACCGCTGCCAAATAAAGTCATCGGATTCAACAGCATTGCAATCGAGTGGAAATTGAACTGACCAATGCATTGTGATCGTGTTCCTTCTTTTTCAGTTATGTCGACCAAAATGTCATCGCTTTTCTCCGCCGTTTTCATCCACTGTTGGCCCATTTGAACATTAATTTGTCCATTGCGGCAATGGATGGCAGCATTTCATTGTGGTTTTTGCGCACCCATTGGCCAATGCTTCAAGATAACATTGGCGGCCTGTCTTTTGCCAACTTTGGCATTTGCCGCTTCCGCCTTATGGATGAACACATTTTCGTTGATTTGCCTATTGACGAACGCCCATCCTTCGCCAATTGTCCATCGCTTCGCGTTGTCCAAGTCCCCTTTGGGCACCACTTCTTCCCCGACTTTCCGCCCGATAACAGTCCCTCCGCAAATGATGGACAATCACTGGCGCACTGGCTTTTGTCGCCTCGGCCGGACAATTCGCCAAAAATTGTCGTCTGTGCTGATTTATCTGGAAATGTGAGACAAAAAATAGAAATGCTTAAAACGGTGTTAATAATTTTATGCAATATAGTCAGTTTTTTGTAATAATTTTTGGTATTTTGTTTTAGCATTTCGAAAATGCCACTTCTGCTGTCAATTATGTGATTGTATTTACTTTGGCCCTTGGCGTCACTGTGGCCCCTTTTGAATTGTTTAACAAACGTACCGGGGAAAAAATGTTCCTTTCACGAGTCAAAAAATCGCGCATGAAGCACGGTTCTGCTCGTCAAATGTTGTTGGTCCGCTGCCCGATTAACCGCGATTTGAATGAATGGGTGCGGTGGGAAAAGGAGGCGATTGACTGGCAAATTTGTGACCAATGGAAAAAATTTTTGATTTAATTTACCGTATATATAATTTACCCTTTGTTGATTTTTGGTCATAAATAGGTAAATAAATCTTTTATTTAATTCAAATAAAATTCAAATACCGTACTTGCTCGATTATTGCCCCCGGGGGCTCTATTGTTCAACCCCCCTCCGAAAGGGGGCTTTATTCGAGAGGGGGGATCTAATCGAGGGGGGGGGGGCTTTATAGTTCAACCCTTTTTTTACAAAAATCTGACAAAAAATTGTGTTTTTTTGGTAAAATTTTTGCCAAAATACCAAAATTTTTCAGTGGTATTAGGTAATTAAAAATGTTTTTTTTTCATTTTCGGCAAACTAATTTTGTGCAATTTTTTAGAAATATCTACTAAATTTTCATTTAAAATTCTACCAATACCTAATTGTCAGGGATGGTATATCTGAGGCTTTAGCCTCATTTTGTGGTTTTTTTAATAGGTCAATGAGGCTAAGTTTTCAAAATGAGGCTTTGAGGCTTTTTGTGGTTTTTTGAGAAAAACCTAAAAATAAAGAATTTTTTAATGAAAATATGCTAAAAATATGGTCAAAATTCTTAATTTTTTCCCCGGCGGCGCCTATCGGCACCGCCGGACCGTAAAATCTCTGAATTTACAAGCAAAATTTGCTCAAAATCGCAAAATTTGGTCATTTTTCGGACAAAATCTGTTAACAAATCGCATTGAAAATTACAAAAATTTTTCCCGGCCGTGCATATTGGCACCGCCAGCCCCCCTTGTTCCCCAAAAGTTTTTTGGAAAAAGCGCCGCAAAAAAATCAACTTCGTTTTTCAGAATCCCAAAAAATGATGGATGCAGTAAAAACCGTGCCTGAACCATCGACTCAAAATGTACATTGTTAAAATTATTGAAATTTTCTTATTTTTATTAATGTTGAAGTTTCCTAATATGTATTTTTTTGTTAATTTTTATTGAAATAAATGGCGCCCGGAAAATGCGTCAGTGGAAAATGCGTCAGTGAAAATTTTATCGTCATAATAACAAGTTCCTTGAGTTTCCGAGGTCATTGATCACGAATTCCGGTATCCGTTTCGGCAAATTCCGAACACCGGACCCGAATTCGAACAAAAAATTTAAGAGTCCAAATTTTAGAAATTCGCATTTCTGGTTCAAAAATGGCATAAATGATCTCTTATTGAAAGATTGATGGTTTTCAATTTGTTTCCGTGTGTTTAAACCAATTTTGTCGAAAACTCTAATTTCGAAAATTATGACTTTCGACTTTTTGTTCGAATTCGCGCCCGGGGTTCGCAATTCAGAACGACATTCGTCAAGAATTTTATTTTTATACTACCATCATAATGCTACAGAACTTTATTTTAAAATATTTGTAGCACTGACGCATTTTCCACTGACGCATTTTCCGGTCACGAAATAAATTGTTTTCAATAGTTTTTGCAATTTTCTGAGTTAAAAAATTTTTGAAAAAAAAAATTTTTTTTGAGGGGGGCTATAATCGAGAGGGGGGATCTAATCGAGGGGGGGCTTTATAGTTCAACACCCCTCAAAAGGGGGGCTTTATTCGAGAGGGGGGTTCTAATCGAGAGGGGGGTTCTAATCGAGCAAGTACGGTACATACATACATATATAGTAGAGTGCCACGGGACCGGGACCTGGAAGCGGAAACTGAGCGGTTTTTCAAACCGAAAAGGTCCCGGTCCCGGGTTTGCCCAAAATTCCCGGTCCCGTGGCACTCTAACACACAGAACTGAATTTGAAATAATTATTGAATTTAAGGTTTGTGTAAATTTGTGACAATGGTGGTCAATATGTTGTATCTTGGTTAAAATTGAAATTTTATTGCAGTTTGTTCACAGATTTGTGCAAAATAAATTCCGAGATATTTTTAATGTTATGAGACGTGATCATGAATCCGATTACATGAATTTGTGGCCCGGAATTTTTTGCGGCAACTGCCACTTCTGCTGTCAATTTTATTATTGTTTTTACGGTGGCTCTTGGTGTCACTGTGCCGCCTTTTGAAATTGTTAACGAACGGACAAGGAAAAAATGATCCTTTCAAGAATCGAAAAATGGCGACTGAAGCCTGTTGCTTCTCCTCGCAGAATGTTCATTATCTGCTGCCCGGTTAGGTAAGCATAATCAGAACAAATGTGAATTGGGAAAAGGAGGCGTTGACTGGCAAATTAATGATGGAACAAAAGTTTTCAATGAAGTGAGCTGGACGACGCGCTGACGGCGGACTAACTCCAGTGGCGCCAGAACCACAGGACGACAACGGGTACTTGTAGGTTTTGCTACCGCCCCCCCCCCCTCCATAAAAATTTCATGGCCCCGACAATGGAAAGCACTTTTATATGGTAGTTTTAAGCGCTGATCAAGAATCTGACGTCAAAACTGCAAAAATCTATGATTTTCTCAATGATTCCTTTGCCGCGACATGACATTTTCATGGGGGGTAGCAAAACTTACAAGTACCCGACAACGAACCGGCCTTTGCCGCAGGGAATTTACTACCTCAATGACAATGACGACAAAATGATGACGGATTCACGATTCATTTCCTTTACCATTTATTGCCTCACCAAATATTTCGGATTCCCCCACATCAATTGTTGTATTCTTCAGCATTTTGCTCTCTTGCCCTTATTGTCCTTTTGTGTGTCCAATTGTTGTTGAATTCTTTTTTTTTAAAATCTAACTATTTCATGAATCTATGTAAATTTTGAAACGAAAAAAAAAATCAAACTAGGAAAGTGAATTCCCCCCCCCCCTTAATTGAATATTTTGATGCTTCAAATTTTATAGTAGATATGCCTCCAATCTATGCATCGTGAAGATCTTTTAACACTTAACAATTTGACAAATTTTTAAAAATAACAGTGTGTTAGCCAATGCATTTGGCAATAGTCGGGGTTTTCCTCATTTTGACAAAATTTCTAGTTTCAAATTTTGTTTAAAAAATTTACCAAAGTTCTCAGGTTGCTATTCTGAACATGAATCGAACTCTGTTTTTACGGTTTTTCTTCCAAAAATTGGGGAGGGGTAAACCCGACTTTTTTTTTTGTTGAAAAAGTGGAGGTTGTGTTTCGTTTTGGCTGATAAAATTCTTCCAAATTGTCCATTCATTGATTCTTTTCTTCATTTCGTGTTCAATTGTAAGGTCGTGAAGGCGAGTCCGCTCGGCCTGTGCTCTCCTGCTGGTGTAAATGGAGCTTATAAAACAAAATTTACTTTAAAAATTTTCCCGAATACATCGTTGGAAACCACTGGAAGACCAAAATCAGGCACTTAATCGGCTAGTCGATCAGGCGTTTCAATTGGTCGATAAATTTTGTCATGTCCAACATGCGCTCCAATTGTTCGATGCGCGTGGGCACCGCCCCACGCCGTTTACGGCTCAACGGCGGTCCGGTCATTTTTATGCGAATTTTGCATCAAATCAAAAGTTAGTAGTAAAGTGGACAAATATATAAATCAGCAGCAGATCATCGCGTAATATTAAACGAATTTACAAATTGAACTTCCGACTTTTTGTTTATAAATCTGGTCCATGGTTCGAAAATTGATCAATATGGGTGTCAGAATAGTGCTCGCTGATCAGAGAATCCGAAACTACAGGAAAACATGTCTTTAAGACTTTTAAATGTTGATTTTTTCCTCCCAAAATGGTGGGTATATAACATCCAAACAATTACCGCGACCGGCACCGCCGGACTGGAGCTGTTAGTCTTCGACATACTGTCGCAACCAATCACTGTCGAAAACAAACACCTGGCACGGCCGGGACCATTCCTTTATGGAAGATTTTTTTTTTTGAAATTGTGTCAGCATATATCATCAATTTGACCAAAAGTGCGCACAGACAAAACGCCAAAAAAAATTTTTGCGTAAAAAATATATTTGAAAAAAGAGTGGCGGGAGCCCCGTAAAAATCCCGCTTCCAAAAAACACGACCATAAAATTTTGATAGCTTGCATGCATGCATCATAAGACCATAACATTTTTTAGAATCCTCCATTAATAATTCTGGGTATGGTTTTATTTCAAACAAAAAATTTGTATCGAATTCTGTTTTGGGGTACGAAACTGGTCGAAATCCTATATAATAAAGTTGAGTGTCTGTTGTGTGTGTCCGGTGTTTGAATTAGTGTGGCGTTTTGTTTGAGTTTTGCGTTAAAAATGAATTTGAAAATGAAATGTTTGGTTTTGCTTTTTTTCATTTTTGTTTTCGTCAGTTTTTGCAAAAAGCACAGTTAAAATAAATTTCTCTTTTTATTTATTAATGAAAAAAAGTTTTGTATGTTTATAATAATGATGAAAAAGAAATAGAAGTTTATTATTGTATTTGTTTAATAGAAAAAGTTTTTGTTTAGTAAATATGCATTTGGAAATGAATAGTCTTATTCTTTTGTAAAAAAAAAAGAAATTGTTTTGTAAATGAATTCCTTTGTTGTGGATTAACTTGATTTGATTAATTATGAATTAATTTTGTTGTGAGTATTCTTTTGTTTTTGAATATGGCAAACTCAATGCGTTCTTAATTTTGACTCGAGAATTTGATCTTAGTTTTGGTTCGAGAATTCGTTTTGAAATTTGAAAAGAGTTTGAAAAAAGATTTTGAATGGATCATTCGTTTTTTTTATTGGTTGGACTTATCGCTTATTTACTGTTCTCATTGGCAGAGGAGTTAATTTTACAAAATGGATTTACAAATAACGGTATAAGGTCAGTTTGTACATTCGTTTTCATTTTGATTTCTGTTTAAATCAGTAAAAAATTTGTCATTTGCATTTTTTCAATTTTACATTCGTATGGTGAGATTGAGTCCCGGAGATGAAATGCTGGAGAGTTGAGTCCAGTGATTGAAATGCTGGAGATTTGAGTCCCAGTGATTGGAATGCTGGTGGTCTGAGTCCCAGTGATTGAAATGCCGGAGATTTGAGTCCCGGTGATTGAAATGCCGGAGATTTGAGTCCAATGATTTAAATGCCTAGGTTTTAGTCTCAATGATTGGAATGTCGTAGAATTGAGTCCCAGTGATGTAATGCGGTAGAAGTCGATGGATTGCTGAGTTTGAGTACAAGTGATTGTAATGCTGGTGGGTTGAGTCCCAATGATTGAAATGCCGGAGATTTGAGTCCCAGTGATTGCAATTCCGTAGAATTGAGCCCGGTGATTGAAATGCCGGAGATTTGAGTCCCGGTGATTGAAATGCCGGAGATTTGAGTCTCGGTGATTGAAATGCTGGGGAGTTGAGTCCGGTGATTGGAATGCTGGTGGATTGCATCGCTGTGTTTGGATTGCATGAGAATTGAGTCACATTGATTGGAATGCTGGTGGGTCGAGTCTCAGTGATTGGAATGCTGGAGATTTGAGTCCAAGTGATTGAAATGCCGGAGATTTGAGTCCAATGATTTAAATGCCTAGGTTTTAGTCTCAATGATTGGAATGTCGTAGAATTGAGTCCCAGTGATGTAATGCGGTAGAAGCCGATGGATTGCTGAGTTTGAGTACAAGTGATTGTAATGCTGGTGGGTTGAGTCCCAATGATTGAAATGCCGGAGATTTGAGTCCCAGTGATTGCAATTCCGTAGAATTGAGCCCGGTGATTGAAATGCCGGAGATTTGAGTCCCGGTGATTGAAATGCCGGAGATTTGAGTCTCGGTGATTGAAATGCTGGGGAGTTGAGTCCGGTGATTGGAATGCTGGTGGATTGCATCGCTGTGATTGGAATGCCGTAGAATTGAGTCCCGATTGGAATGCTGGTGGTCTGAGTCCCAGTGATTGAAATGCTGGAGATTTGAGTCCAATGATTTAAATGCCTAGGTTTTAGTCAGCGACCCCGAAAACTGTGAAAAGAAATTTCGAAAAATGGGGGGGATTTTACTGTTACCCAGTTTTCTGCATAATTCCCGGTCAAATCAGTTTCACAATAATCTTCTTTACCCAGGCTATAAATATCCAACAATTTAGCAAAAGGACATTGAGTGAAAGTTGCCTTTATTCTTTACTTGGCAAAAACCAAAAATAAATAAAACAACGAAAAATGTATAAATTAATGAAAATTAAATTAAGACCAAAATGTCCAAAAGAGAACATAAATGTATGTATGTATATGCATATGTAAGTTTAAGTGAGAGTTAGCGTAGTAATGGCCGCGTAGAATTTTTCCTCTATTTCTTGCTCATTTTCTTCTTTTGGGTTCGCTGCCTGAAATAGAATAATTAAAGGAAATTCCACTCCAGGCATATCATTAAATAAAAAGACGAAGTGCCTGGTGAAGTTTCGTCTTTTTGTCCCTCCTCTCCGCGACTCTTCTGACCCTGAACAGAGCCCTGAACAGAAGCGGAAGTCTTCGGCGGATTGTCGGACGCGGACAATTGCTTAAACATAATAAATTTTCTTCAAAACTAGGTGGCGGTTTTCCCGGTTTTTACTGCCACTTTGACTAACAATTAAACATTCTGAACTGTGACTGCTCAGATTGAGAAACATATAAAATATTACAACAGTAAGTCCTTACAAAATTTTCTCTACTAGAAAGGTCAAATTTTTGGCACAATAATTTTGTGCAATTTGAGTCATTTTTAGTGGTTCCGCCAGAGAAAATGCAAATTTGATCATATGCACCTAAAACTAAAGAAGTTTTCAGGCCTAAAAGAGACCCCGTATTAAAAAAAATGATTCAAATGCACTTTTTTATTTAAATCATTTGCAAATAAAACCTCCTGTGACGGTGGAAACGGTGAATTGTCAGCAGACGGAGGGGGACACAGTGAAAGTCCGGCGCGTCCGAAAATACGTTTCTGAAAAAATTGCATTTACAATTTGAAACGGTAAACTTAGAAATAATTAAACGGCTGAGAAAAAATCAGTAGCAGTCAAAATAGGCTTTTTTTTAAAAAGATTAAGTTATTTTAACGACAAAAATGCCCACAAAACCTGCAGGTGTTCTGGTCGGAGATCGACCGCGGGCGACAAAGGCAAACGGCGACGAAAAGACTGATCAACAGCCCCATCCTAAGAATTAAATAGCCATTAACTGAGATACGCAATAAATTTGAATAAAAAATGAATAAATAAATTCCAATTGGTGGCAATGGTAACGAATTGTGGTCCATAATTTATTTTTTATAAATATATTTGAATCGAACCTTTCGCGACGACAACGGCACTGCAGATGAACCGGACGAAGACGGCTGAAAAATGGGCAAAATATTTTTTGTTTGTCTATGGATATTGTTTTTTTGGCGGATTTCGCTTAGGTCAGACTTTCTCACCCAGTTTTGCTTATACAGAAATTTACTGTCCAATTGATATTGTAAGGAATTGTCGTCTCAAAATGAAATTTTCGTTGAAGACGGAGAATATGTTTCTAAACCAAAAAAAAGTGCCAGTAAACCTTAAGCTGTGGCGGCGGACGGCCAGCAATTTTCAGCGGAACTTCGGAGAGCTCAGAGAGCAAATCGCCAGGCAAACGCTAATTGTAAATATGAATGTTTATTACAAAGCAATTTCGAATATTATAAATATGAGAGATTTTACCACTAAAAACAATACCTGTCGCGATGGCACAATCGGTTTTTGCTTCGGTGGCGGAATGGGAGCCAAAGATGACGAAGTCGACTGGAGACCAGCCGCATTTTTCTTAAACAACTTTTGTCTCCCAGAAACATAACCCAAATTATTACCGTTGGTCCAACGCAAGCGACAGTTTGATAAGGATCTTCCTAAAACAATTCTTGTTACGACAAAAAAAAGAATACATTAAAAAACCTCTGATGTTGACTCGGGAACGGCTCCGAAATAAAGACCCGGCTAAAAAGTATTTTTTAAAAAGCATGGAAAGGGAAACAAGCAAACCGATTCGATAAACTCGCAAAGTTCTTCAATCAGAAGCATTGTAGCCGGAAAAAGTTCGGCTTGGACTACAAGTGCCAACCACGCACGTGTTTGTTTAACACGGAGGTAAAGCTCGCGGAGATTGGAAAGCAACAAATTCAACATCTAAACCGTGTGTTTAAAGTCATTTACCACTCATTTCTTGTTGCTTTTCAAACACTTACACTTCCGTCGATGGAATCATAAAAACCTTCCTGAATTTTTTAATCGTTTAGAAAAATGGTAATAATTTGGAAAACGGTCAAATTCATGCCTCTTTAAACAGTTCGGCGAACGTGTTAAGAAAATCAGTGCAAACACTGTCTGTTTTTGCCACCGTGGCAAAATTGGTCCAGGGGAGATCGTCTTTGGCCAATTTGTGCTTTTTAATCACCTCGGAACGGCGCTGAAAAAACGTAAAAAGTGCATTAATTGGTCAAATTCCCGTTTTGTTTGCGTTTGTGCATTACATAACATACTAATTTCAATAATTCTTTCCATCTTTTGATACGGGGCATCAAAAATTCCAAGAGTAGCCAGGAAGAAGTCAGAATTTTAGAAAAATGTTGGTTAGGATATACGTAAAAAGCCATTTCGTCCAAAAGTTCAGGCGGCAAGTATTTCATATTAGCCATTTGTTTTTATAGGAGTTAGGGATACTTTTCCGGGTTTCGGTGAGGGGGCAGTTTTGATGGAATCGACTTTAGGATGTGTCACAAATTTAAATTATTTAGGGATACCTATTTGTTCATTTTGATATTAAACATAATGCCAACATTTATGAAAATTACTCAAGTGCTTTTTAAATTAAATTCCAAATTACTTGGTCGGCTGACATGAAGTTAGGGTTCGGAGAATAAAATTATGTTATTGTTAATAAATATATACCTAAAATAGTTTTGTCAGTTAAATATATGTATATTTTGGTAAATAAATTTGGCGAACAATACAATGAATGAAACCATGCTTAACTAGTTAAAGCTTGCTCTTGCTGGGGGAGGGGGGGGGGGGGGTTTGGGATGATTTGACAACATTTTTGACCAATCCTATCTAATAAATATGGCAGATATTTGTTAGTACGCATATCTGTTACACTTATCATTAACATTTTCTTGCAAATGTGCTGTTGTCTGACCAACAAATAATTAAAACAAAAAATGAGAGAGGAAAAGGTGAACGAACGGTCACTAATCCCTCCCTTCAAAAAATGACAACAAATGAATGATTTGAAAATGTGGGGGGGGGGGGGAGAGGGGGCGGAGTCTTATTTTTGTCAACTTGGGCACCGACCATTTTCTTTCCCAATTTTGTTTCATGTGTTTATCGCTCCCACGTAAAACAGAGTGAGTCGAGGCAGTACGATTGGGTTTTTACGGAGTCAATTGCGTCTGCCAAATTTTTTTATGAGCCATATTATTTTTCTTCATTTTCCAAATCCAAAACGGCATCTATAAACCTCGGGGATTGCAGTATGGATCTGGAAAGTCATATTTGCGTTCGTTTTTGTCTGAGTGCAAATTTTTGAAAAAAGCGCGCTGCAAATTGGAAATCGGCATTCCGACGGCTGCTCAAAAAAATAATCAATTGGAAAACCGAATCAGAACGCATAAATGTCGGAAATCAATTATTGATTGCTTCGTTTGTTGAGCAATGTTGGAACTGCGCTGCTACAATTTGACGACACCAGCGTTGAACCGGTAGTTGTATTCACTTTCTCACCATTTCTCTTTGCGGTTTTGTGCCATTGCCTGAGGATCCGGCACTGTGTAAAGCTCAATTACGGAAAATCGTTAATTGTTTTGCGTCCATCACAAGAATATCCGGGGTTTTCTACCAAACGGTTTACCTCAGTTGGGCCGGCACGGTTGGGCCCCCAATAATTCAAAAAATCTTCATTTCAAAAAAAAAATGCTTTATTGTACCAACAACTTTTGACAATATCAATATTAAAATAAAAAATACAAAAGCTCATCAAGGATTCATCTGGTATTTCGGGAAATACCTTTCAAATACTCAATGATACAGTGATGTCGGTTAACTTTATTGTGATCATTGTTGTTGGGAATGTCGACGTAATAGTTCTGGACCATTGCAAGAATTCGGGCATCAGCATTACGGTATTTTTTCTTTTTGGAAGAGCTCAATTCCTTAGACAAATATGTGCAAGCGGCATCCGTAGCCTTAAATGGGATGTTAGGGTTAAATAAGCAATGAATTTTGAGCGCGCCGCAAAAAGTGTTTTTAAAACAAAAAAAGTAGAGACGAGAATAATCTATTTCTGTATGTTTTGTTGGAGATTGATGTGTTTTTTGACATTGGACGGTTCAATCCCAAAGCCATGTTACCACTTCAGTCCCGGGTCTGTAAATCTTCAGGGATTGGTTGCCGCCGTCTAAAAATTGCACCATTCGATTTTCTCATCGAGACGAATCGAATGGTATATAATTTATATGCAAAATCAAAATGGTAGTATTCTTTAATTTTACCTCCATTTCAACTAATTCGGTCCACGGACCCGAATTCGAACAAAAAGTCGAAAATTCAAATTTTCGATTTTTGATCTAAAAAAGGTTCAAATGTTTCTTTTATTGAAGCAATGATCAATTTAGTTCGTTTCCGTGTATTTAAACAAGTTATTTTCAATTATTTGGCGTTTTGCCCAAAATTTGGGTACCAAAAATGCAATAAAAATGAAAAATACACCCCTAAGAAATGATTTTCTCAAAAATTCATCTCCAAATTTATTTATTTTTTTTGACAAGATTTGAGACTTTAAAAATTATTTATCTCAATACTGATTTCACTTAATTTTATTACCTTTTTGGTAAAATTTTACGATTTTACACCCTTAAATTCGGAACTTTTTAGCAACTATTTTTGGGGTTTTTTAGAAACTAACAACTAATTATTTAGGCAGTTTTTATTATTGGTTCTAGAAAGTTTAGGTCAAAATTTCTGAAGAGCAAAGTTATTTTATGTCATGAAAAAGTTTTTGTTAAAAATTTTTTAGATTTTAATTTCTTAATCCCATACGATAGTTATACAAGCCTGCACCCGGTATTGCGCCTCACTTTGTCAGTGCTTCAGCGGCATGTTCAAGAAAACGACTCCAACGTGATTTGAAAAACCGAACTTTTTTTATTTTAGTTTTCTTTCCAGTTTCATTCCGGCAGACACTTGGTTGGCAGTGTTCGAATTGTTTACGCCGGCTCAAAACGGACTCGAAATAGCACGGATTAGTCCCCGCTTTGAATGCCGTATGGATGAGCATTTCAAGACTAGGAAATGGATCAGAAATCGTTGCCAATTCCGAAAATACCGCCGCCAAATAAAGTCATCTGCTTTGAATGCATTGCCATCGAGTGGGAATTGAACTCATCAATGCATTGTGATCTGTTCCTTATTTTTCAGTTATTTCAACCAAAGTGTCATCGCTTTTATCTGCTATTTCCATCCAATTTTCGCCTATTCCAAACATTAATTTGTCCATTGCGGCAATGGATGGCCGCATCTCTATTGCTCAACCATTTGCCAATGCTTAGAGACAACATTTGCGGCCTGTCCTTCGCAAACTTTGGCACTGGCCGTTTCCGCCTCATGGACCAACACATTTTCGTCGATTTGCCTATTGCCGAACGTCCATCCTTCGTATCGCACTTTTGGAGTCATTTCTACGTGAATAATAAGTAAAAGCCGATCCGGCGGTGCCGACAGGCGTCGCCGGGAAATTTTTTGCAAAACCTAGATGAAAATTGAGAGAAAAATTGCTTTAATTTGATTGAATTTGTTAAAAATTTATTCAAAAATATTTGGCATTTTGTCCTTATAAATTTTCAAAAAAATCAATAAAATCCCGCAGAATCCCGCACAAAAAATCAAATTTGCGGATCCCACTGCGGGATTTGAACTCAAAATTTTGCGGGACGGGATCCCGCATGTATAATCCCGCAATCCCGCATTTCCCAAAAAATGCGGGATTGGGGATTGGGATCCCGCAAAATCCCGCGCGGGATCCCGTCCCGCGCCGGGCTCTAGTTCAAATACATATATATACTGAACTGAATTGAAATAATTATTGAATTTAAAGTTTGTGTAATTTTGTGACATTGGTGGTCAATATGTTGTATCTTGGTTAAAATTGAAATTTTATTGCAGTTTGTTCACAGATTTGTGCAAAATAAATTCCGAGATATTTTTATGTTTTGAGACTTGATCATGATCCGATCACATGAATTTTGTGGCCCGGAATTTTTTGCGGCAACTGCCACTTCTGCTGTCAATTTTATTATTGTCTTTACGGTGGCTCTTGGTGTCACTGTGCCGCCTTTTGAAATTGTTAACGAACGGACAAGGAAAAAATGATCCTTTCAAGAATCGAAAAATGGCGACTGAAGCCTGTTGCTTCTCCTCGCAGAATGTTCATTATCTGCTGCCCGGTTAGGTAAGCATAATCAGAACAAATGTGAATTGGGAAAAGGAGGCGTTGACTGGCAAATTAATGATGGAACAAAAGTTTTCAATGAAGTGAGCTGGACGACGCGCTGACGGCGGACTAACTCCAGTGGCGCCAGAACCACAGGACGACAACGGGTACTTGTAGGTTTTGCTACCGCCCCCCCCCCCCTCCATAAAAATTTCATGGCCCCGACAATGGAAAGCACTTTTATATGGTAGTTTTAAGCGCTGATCAAGAATCTGACGTCAAAACTGCAAAAATCTATGATTTTCTCAATGATTCCTTTGCCGCGACATGACATTTTCATGGGGGGTAGCAAAACTTACAAGTACCCGACAACGAACCGGCCTTTGCCGCAGGGAATTTACTACCTCAATGACAATGACGACAAAATGATGACGGATTCGCGATTCATTTCCTTTACCATTTATTGCCTCACCAAATATTTCGGATTCCCCCACATCAATTGTTGTATTCTTCAGCATTTTGCTCTCTTGCCCTTATTGTCCTTTTGTGTGTCCAATTGTTGTTGAATTCTTTTTTTTTAAAATCTAACTATTTCATGAATCTATGTAAATTTTGAAACGAAAAAAAAAATCAAACTAGGAAAGTGAATTCCCCCCCCCCCTTAATTGAATATTTTGATGCTTCAAATTTTATAGTAGATATGCCTCCAATCTATGCATCGTGAAGATCTTTTAACACTTAACAATTTGACAAATTTTTAAAAATAACAGTGTGTTAGCCAATGCATTTGGCAATAGTCGGGGTTTTCCTCATTTTGACAAAATTTCTAGTTTCAAATTTTGTTTAAAAAATTTACCAAAGTTCTCAGGTTGCTATTCTGAACATGAATCGAACTCTGTTTTTACGGTTTTTCTTCCAAAAATTGGGGAGGGGTAAACCCGACTTTTTTTTTTGTTGAAAAAGTGGAGGTTGTGTTTCGTTTTGGCTGATAAAATTCTTCCAAATTGTCCATTCATTGATTCTTTTCTTCATTTCGTGTTCAATTGTAAGGTCGTGAAGGCGAGTCCGCTCGGCCTGTGCTCTCCTGCTGGTGTAAATGGAGCTTATAAAACAAAATTTACTTTAAAAATTTTCCCGAATACATCGTTGGAAACCACTGGAAGACCAAAATCAGGCACTTAATCGGCTAGTCGATCAGGCGTTTCAATTGGTCGATAAATTTTGTCATGTCCAACATGCGCTCCAATTGTTCGATGCGCGTGGGCACCGCCCCACGCCGTTTACGGCTCAACGGCGGTCCGGTCATTTTATGCGAATTTTGCATCAAATCAAAAGTTAGTAGTAAAGTGGACAAATATATAAATCAGCAGCAGATCATCGCGTAATATTAAACGAATTTACAAATTGAACTTCCGACTTTTTGTTTATAAATCTGGTCCATGGTTCGAAAATTGATCAATATGGGTGTCAGAATAGTGCTCGCTGATCAGAGAATCCGAAACTACAGGAAAACATGTCTTTAAGACTTTTAAATGTTGATTTTTTCCTCCCAAAATGGTGGGTATATAACATCCAAACAATTACCGCGACCGGCACCGCCGGACTGGAGCTGTTAGTCTTCGACATACTGTCGCAACCAATCACTGTCGAAAACAAACACCTGGCACGGCCGGGACCATTCCTTTATGGAAGATTTTATTTTGAAATTTTTAATTTTTTGCGTAAAAAATATATTTGAAAAAAGAGCGGCGGGAGCCCCGTAAAAATAAATGGAATGAAAATGATAAATTGTCAATTAAATTCACATGATTTGATGTTAGATGTGAAATTGGTTCGAGTGGTAAATTTTCTCTTGGGACAACGACAGTTTTCGGTAATAGTAATTGTCCCCCACCCCTTTTTAAAAAATTAAGTCATTAAAACATGGTACCAAGGGTTTCAAAGTTTGAAACTAGAGTAGAGCGGGACCGGGACCAAAACACAAAAAAGAGCCCGTAAACCTTAAGCTGTGGGGGAGGATGGTCATCAACGTTCGGCGTAACTTCATCATACAAATGCTCTTTTTCAATCGATGTCGGAATGGGAGCTAAGAACACCTCTGATGAGGACGACTTGGGAACGGGTCCGCAATAAAGTCCCGGCTAAAAGGGGATTTTTTAAAGATGAAACAAACATAAGCAAACCGTTTCAATTAACTCATGAAGTGCTTGCACCATACGCTGAGTTGACGGAAATTGTTCGGAGAATTTTTGAAGTTCAGTCCACGCAAGAGTTTTAATAACACTTGGGTAAAGTTCGCGGAGACGGATGAGCAACGAATTCGAACCCTAAATCGCGTGTTTAAATCACTTCCAATTCGTCTGTTGTTGCTTTTCCAACACTTACAGATCCGTCGATAGACGCATAAGCGTCCTCCTAAATTTTTTATGTTTAGAAAAATAGTAAATTTAGGGAACGGTCAAATTCATGCCTCTTTAACCAGTTCCTGTAATGCGGCAACAAAGGCATTGCAGTTTTTGTCCTTTTCTGCCAAGGCGATCCAATACTTCCAAGGTAGGTCTTCTTTGCACTTTCGGTGAAGATCGATCAACTCGTAAAGGCGCTGAAAAAAAGTAAATGTGCAATAAGTGGTCAATTACCATTTTGTTTGCATTATGTAACATACTAATTTAAATATTTTTTGCCATCTTTCGATATGGGGCCTCAAAAATTCCATGAGTAGCCAGGAAGAAGTCAGAATTCTCGAACAATTTTGGTTAGGATATATGTAAAAAGTCATTTCGTCCAAAAGTTCCGGCGGCAAGTATTTCATATTATTTGTTGTTGTAGTTTTAGGGAATTTTCCGGGTTTCGGTGAGGGGACAATTTTAATGGGACTGACTTAGGATGTGTTCGACAATTATTTTAGGATATTTAAAGAGACACAATGCCAAAGATTAGCAATGAAAATTGCTCAATTGGTCTTTTAAAATTTAAATTCCAACTTACTCGGTTGGCTGACATGAGAAGTTGTGTATGTATGTTTCTGAGAAAAATTTGGTTATAGTTAGTAGATAAATGCTCTAAAATCGTTTTGTCAGTTAAATATATGTATATTTGGGTAAATAAAATTTGGCGAACAATGCAATGAATGGAAATCATGCTTAACTCGTTATTGTTCTCGCGGGGGTTTTGGGAAAAATGATCACGGTTTGACATCATTTTTGACAAACCCTATCTAAAAGTCCAACAAAAAGTTGAAAATTCAAAAATTTTCAAGCTTCTTTTTTTCAAATTTTACATATCGCCCGCTTTCGTTGTTCACACAATCTAATTAATTTGAATATGATTAATCAACGAATTAAAAAGCAAATCAATTTTTTATTTTAATACAATTATACTTGATTATTTAAAGCAAAGAGACACCGTACTGATGAATTTTTGAACCCCGGTGCTATGCCATTTCGCGACAAGTGCAAAAATGGGGTTGTCATTAACATTTTCTTGTAAATATGTATGAAGTTGCTGGACCAGCAAATAATTAAAATAAAAATTGACAGAGGAAAAGGTGAACGAACGGTCACTAATCCCTCCCTTCAAAAGATACAACAAATGAATGATTTGAAAGTGCGGTGGGGGGGGAGGGGAGAGGAGAGGGGGCGGAGTCTTATTTTTAGTCAACTTGGGCCGTGGTGAGTCGAAGTGACAAAAAGGCAGATGTTTATTATTCAATTTTAAATTTAAATAATTTATTAATCATTAGTAGAGACCGGATTTTATGTGCTAAAAATCCTGAAATATGTAATAAAATATGTGCTAAAAAATGCTGAAATATGTGCGAAATATGTACTTAAAATTTGAAAATCAAAGGATTTTTGCATAAAAATCCCAAAAAATCTCATTCTTTATCATTTTCACCCGCACAATTGCAAAACAATACATTTCAAGGTGTTCGAAGGCAAAACTAATCTTTTTTTCCGATATTTTTTTTTATCTGTACTCAGATTTTCAAAAATATTTTTTATTTAAATAAACTTATTTTAGGGTTTTCAGAGTCGGGGAAACCGATTCTGGCATCTGTTTTAAGCCAATTCGAACCCCGAACACGAATTCGAACAAAAAAGTCAAAAATCAGTTTTCAAAAAATTCACTTTTATACACAAAATCGCTTCACAGTGCCACGACGACGACTCGAACAATCAAAAAACGTGGCAATCTCAAAAATTTATTTATTTCTTGACAAGAATTTGTGGTTTTAAAATTTTTTAGCTCAATACTGATTTGGCCTAATTTTTTTACTTTTTTGAATAAATTTTGTCTTTTTACACCCCTAAATTCGGAACTTTTTGGCACCTATTTTCCATTTTTAGCACCTATTTGGGGTTTTTAGAACCTAAAACTACCTATTTTGGCAGTTTTTAGCACCTATAAATATCATCCCTAATCATAAACCCTTTGTATTTACGGTTGTTTTTCCAGAGACTCGGGGGGGTAATAAATCCAACTTCTAATTTTTTTTTTTTTGGAAAAGTGGAGGTTGTGTTTCGTTGCTGCTGAAAATTCGGTGTATGTCGTTATTAGGGCTGGGAATTTAAGTCACTAAAAATCTTCATAAAAAAGTTATAAAAAATCCTCAAAAAGACAAAAAAAAAGTCTAGCAAAAAAGTCAAAAAAATCCAAAAATGCAGGAAAAAAAATGCAAAAAAGTCCTGAAAATTAGGCGAAAGTTAAAAAATCCCTTTTTTAACAATTTACAGTAGAGAGCATGACTTTTCTGTCTGTACGGATTTACATGTTCTCTTCAGAGACGCACGCTCTCTCGTAGGGCAGAGATGCATATTCTCTCGCCGCTGGGCAAAATCCGTATTAGTCCGTATGGTGGGCCTCCTGCGCGCTGGGCTGCGTTACGACTCTCTGATGCAGCGAGTGACCACCATACGGACAAATACGGATTCTTGCCAGCGGCGAGAGAATATGCGTCTCTGCCCTACGAGAGAGCGTGCGCCTCTGAAGAGAAGATGTAAATCCGTACAGACAGAAAAGCCACGCTCTCTAATTTACAGAATAACATTTTTATCGTATTTTTAGGCACTTAATTTTATAAATAGGGATCTAAAATTCCGGCAGACACTTGGTTGGCAGTGTTAGAATTGCTTACGCCGGCTCAAAACGGACTCGAAATAGTACTGATTGTCCCCGCTTTGAATGCCGTGTGGACAAGCATTTCAAGACTAGGAAATGGGTATTTATTGTAGAGCACGGCATGAAGGAAATGGAAATTGTGAATTCCAAACAGAAATCTTTGCCAATACCGAAAACACCGCCGCCAAAAAATAATCAGATTTGATGTCTTGCCATCGAGTGGGAATTCAATTGATCAATTCATTGTGATCATGTTCCTTCTTTTTCAGTTATGTCGACCATAGCTTTTCTCCACCATTTTCATCCACTGTTGGCCCATTTGAACATTAATTTGTCCATTGCGGCAATGGATGGCAGCATTTCATTGTGGTTTTTGCGCACCCATTGGCCAATGCTTCAAGATAACATTGGCGGCCTGTCTTTTGCCAACTTTGGCATTGGCCGCTTCCGCCTTATGGATGAACACATTTTCGTTGATTTGCCTATTGACGAACGCCCATCCTTCGCCAATTGTCCATCGCTTCGCGTTGTCCAAGTCCCCTTTGGGCACCACTTCTTCCCCGACTTTCCGCCCGATAACAGTCCCTCCGCAAATGATGGACAATCATTGGCGCACTGGCTTTTGTCGCCTCGGCCGGACAATTCGCCAAAAATTGTCGTCTGTGCTGATTTATCTGGAAATGTGAGACAAAAAATAGAAATGCTTAAAACGGTGTTAATAATTTTATGCAATATAGTCAGTTTTTTGTAATATTTTTGGTATTTTGTTTTAGCATTTCGAAAATGCCACTTCTGCTGTCAATTATGTGATTGTATTTACTTTGGCCCTTGGCGTCACTGTGGCCCCTTTTGAATTGTTTAACAAACGTACCGGGGAAAAAATGTCCCTTTCACGGGTCGACAAATGGCGCATGAAGCATGGTTCTGCTCGTCAAATGTTGTTGGTCCGCTGCCCGATTAACCGCGATTTGAATGAATGGGTGCGGTGGGAAAAGGAGGCGATTGACTGGCAAATTTGTGACCAATGGAAAAAATTTTTGATTTAATTTACCGTATATATAATTTTACCGTTTGTTGATTTTTGGAAATAAATAGGTAAATAAATTTTTATTAAATTCAAATACACACACATATATAGAACTGAATTTGAAATAATTATTGAATTTAAGGTTTGTGTAAATTTGTGACAATGGTGGTCAATATTTGTATGTATCTTGGTTAAAATTCAAATTTTATTGAAGTTTGTTCACAGATTTGTGCGAAATAAATTCCGAGATATTTTAATGTTATGAGACGTGATCATGAATCCGATTACATGAATTTGTGGCCCGGAATTTTTTGCAGCAACTGCCACTTCTGCTGTCAATTTTATTATTGTCTTTACGGTGGCTCTTGGTGTCACTGTGCCGCCTTTTGAAATTGTTACGAACGGACAAGGGAAAAATGATCCTTTCAAGAATCGAAAAATGGCGAATGAAGCCTGTTGGTTCTCCTCGCAGAATGTTCATTATCTGCTGCCGATTAGGTAAGCATAATCAGAACAAATGTGAATTGGCAAAAGGAGCGTTGACTGGCAAATTAATGAGATGGAACAAAATTTTTCAATGAAATGAGCTAGACGACGCTTAAATTCTATTGAATTTTGGGTGCTTTACATAATTGAATATTTTGATGCTTCAAATTTTATAGTAGATATGCCTCCAACCTATCCATCATATAAATCTTTTAACACTAAACAATTTGACAAAATATTAAAAATGACAGTGTGTTTAACCAATGCATTTGGCAATAGTCGGGTTTTTCCCTACTTTGACAAAATTTCTAGTTTCAAATTTTGTTTAAAAAATTTCCTAAAGTTTTCGGGGTGCAAATAATGAATCCCTAACTCATTTACAGTTATTTTTTCAGAGACTTGGGGAGGGGTAAACCCGACTTCTAATTTTTTTTGTTTGTTGAAAATGGAGGTTGTGTTTCGTTTCGGCTGATAAAATTCTTCCAAATTGTCCATTCATTGATTCTTTTTTTCGTTTCGTGTTCAATTGTAAGGCCGTGAAGGCGAGTCCGCTCGGCCTGTGCTCTCCTGCTGGTGTAAATGGAGTTCATAATTTGCTGGCGACGCCTTCGCCCCCTTCAAGTCCATGTTCCGATTCTCGCGCTCGAAAGACTCCACCTGTGGAGGCGGGGAATTAGAAAAAAAATACTTTGAAGTCCGCCGATTTGTTGGAAAATTTTTTGAGAAAATTCTTTAACCGATTTTTTGAATGAATTCATTTGTTTATTTAGTTAAGCCGAGTTCGATTCCTATCGTAAAACAATACCAAAAATGGATTTTTACAAAAATTTAAAAAAAAACCAATGAGCAAAACTTTTCGGAAGAATTTACCCACCTGAACATACAAATTTTTGTTCGGGTCGAACTCAATGTCGGTCACTTCGTGAAAGAATGCGTGCGGCGTGGGCAACGGCTCACAGCCAATGCGACCAAAAAAGTTCAAAACATTCGCTAAATGGGAACCAAATATTTTGATCAATTTCGAATCCCGGGCTGAATTTCAGGTGATCAGTGACCCTGAAAACCCATATAAATATGTTTTCACGAATCAAGAGAATGCCATTGGTTTCAAATTTGGGTTTTGGACAAAATTTCTAACAAAATTACGCCGTTGGTGCCCATCACCGAACTGACTGATGTCCCGGTGGAGGAAGCGCAGCGAGGACGGATGCGAAATGTCCATGGCTTGGGCGAGGTCAATCACATAGACAGTGTCCAGGTGGTAGAGCAGGTTGAACTCGCTGAGGTCGCCGTGCACCAACTGACACTGTTTGTACATCGTGACGACCATCTGCGCAAATGGGAAAGATGTCCATACAAATAAAACGCCATTTTGTAACAAAAAACAAAACGGGGGAGAGGCGTCAAAAATTTTTTTTTCTTCCGGGACCTGGGAAACCGGAAATTGCCGGACCAGTCCCGCTCAATTCAATTTGTAATCAGAAAATATTTATATCTTCGAACCTTTTAAACTTACTCGTCTGACTTGTTCAAACGCGTCCTGTCGCATTGCGTCGTCGACCCATTCCAATTCCTTCAATTTTGGCGCCGGATACGTTTCGCCAACCATCGACATCAGCAGCACGTGTTTGCGCAATTTGATCGGCGTCGGGCACATAATGTTGGCATTTTTCAGTCTGAGTTTCAGTGGCACAGTAAACGAAATGAAAATGGGGTGCACTTCACCGAAAATTTAAAAAAATTTCCACGAAAAAGCGATTTTTTGGAATACTTTTTTGGAAATTGGTGGGGGAGAAAATGACCTGCTCCAAGGAAAATGTGGTTAATAAGGGTAGAGAAATACAGAAAATCCAAAAACTTTGAATAGTTTTGCAAAATTTTAAATTATTAGAGAATTTCAGATGCAAAAGAAATCCCAAAAAATTTTTCCCGAGTTTTTTTTCATACCTTTTGAGGTTCAAAAACTCCTTTTCCGCCCAAATTTTCATCACACGGCGTGGGTTTTTGAAGCGGAAGTCATCCTTCACATACTCCGCTCGGTTGCGAAAGCCGGCCAACGTCGCCCGGTACACTTTGACCGCAAAATGCGTTTGCCGTGCCGCGGCGGTTGGCATTTTTTGCCGCTCCGCCGGTGGTGCCAAATGTTCCGCCGTTTCATCGGCGGATAGGCCAACAATTTGTTGTCTTCCTTCATCCTGCTCCTCCTCAACTTCTTCAACAGTCCCACTTTTTGTTGCCATGCCACTCCCAACGACTTTCTTCCTGCTGCTGTCCCCGTCGGTGTCCAAAAGGGCGTGCAAAACGGCCGACTCTTTGCCGGTGGCAATGATTTCTGAACGATTGAAAGCGAATTAGAGATAGAAAGAACCAAAATGCAAATAAAAATCATGAGTTAGAATCAGGACCACGGTTTTTCATTTATAAATTCTCTTCGATGACACACACCGTGGCACCACCCAACACCAAACAGCAGCTGTCACTAGGGATTTCAGGGGTTTTGTGAAATTCCGACGGTAAACGGAAATGGTAAATTTATTTAACGTCAAAATTTTCGGTAAAAATACTTTAGGAGAAAATCAAGATTTTTAAAAGAAATTATAAATTCTCAAAAAAATCATTAAAAAATTCTCCCGATTACATCTTTGGTACCCAGTTTTCAAATTTGAATCTAAACCGGACAAACCTTCGACCCGGTCGAACTCGCCGCTGTTGATCCACTTGAGCAGGGTCAGCCGCGTCTTCATGTCCACCGACATTTCGCTGGTCGCCTTCTCCTCCTTGTCCTTGACGCGCATTTGGCGTCGGCTCTCCGTCTTGCCAAAGGTGCGCAGTGCGTTCAACACTTTGCCCTCAATACGGCTGCCAGTGCAGTCGCCGGTGTGCAGCGCCAGCGGAAGTTGCAATGCTTTGTCCGTGCTTTTCAACACTGACACGGCAGCGTCATGTTTTGTCACCACGGCACCGTCCGTGCCCTTCAGCGTGCCGCAGGGCGGAAATTCGGGCGGGCTCAGCTTTTCTGAAAGGAATAGTTCATATACATAAAATGCACGAAAAACAAATCATGGTTGTCCAAAACGAATTGTATTTTTACCAAATTAACCCAGTCAGCACCAATTGGCACCGCCAAACCAAGGGCATAAGCCTCACCCCCGCCCACGAAAGCAAGGAACTGCTAGGCACTTTCATTAAACCAAACAATTTCATTGCTTTTCAAAAACTCTCAAAACTGATCATTTTTGGGCCAAAAAGTCTTCGGGCTCTGACAATGAAACATTTATAAATTTTTAGGTTGTGGGACTGCCACTAGCCAATTAGGGTAATCATCCCATGATTTTAGCGACAATGTTTGGAGAATTTGGAGGGGATACCAACATGAAAAGTCCAAATTTTCAATATAAATGAAATATTCGCCCCTTTTCCTTCCGTTTTCACTCATCTCCAACCGCCCGCCCCATTGTACGCACCGTACAACAAATTGGTGGCGAACTCTCTGAGCTCGTCGTCCTCCTCCTCCTCGTCGTCGCTGCTGTCCCCGCCGTTCTGTGCCGCCTCGCGTTGCTTCATCTGTTGCTGCTTCTCCTCCTTCACGTAATGGTACGGGTCCGGCGCCAACACTGCTTGGCGTCGTCCGGTGGTCGCTTTGCTCTGCTCAAATGTGCGCTCCAACTCCTCTTCCCGGTCAAACTGACGTTGCAGTTTGATGGCCAACAGTTCGTCCGCTGAACAGTCCGGGTCCCGAGACAATTCCAGCGCCAGCTCAAGGTCCCGTGAACAGTCGGGCTCCCCGTCCAAATTGGACATGTCGCAAGCCAAGTCGATGCGCGATGAGAATTCTTCTTCCTGCTGGGATGGGAAAAAGCCAATAAACAAAGATTTAAGGGGGAGGAGGTCGCTGACCACGAACATGAGACCCATTTGAACCAATTTCAAACCGCGTACCAGAATTCGAATAAAAGTTGGAAATCCAAAATTTGGATATTTTTCGAATTCGGGTCCGGAGTTCGAATTTGGTAGGAATGGATGTCATTTCATGGTCAGCGACCACCCGAATTGCAAGTATGTAAACAAAGTGCAGGTAAACTAAACAAGTGTCAAAAATTATGCGTTTTTTGCCGATTTAACAGAAATCTTTTTGGATGCTTTACTAAAATCACAAATTAATTGCACTTACATGACTTTGTTCCTCCATTATTTCCATCAGTGATGCAATTGGTTCATTTGCTTTTCCTTCCTCGTCGCTTTTCGGCTTGTTTCCCCATGCGTATTTAATGCCCTCCGTCATAGTTTTGCTTTCCCCCGAGGTGTTCTCCCGTCTAAATTTGAGCGTTAAATTTTAAATCTTTGCAAAAAGCGTTAAAATATTTCGAGAAATTAAAGTAGGAATTACGTGAACATAATCGTGTAATTATTGCATCAACAAAGGTAAAATTTCTGATTTTTCGAGATTTTTTAAAGTACAAAATTTCAAAACAAACTGCTAGAATTTGAAAAACCGCAAAAATAAGGGCAGAAAATTTTTGAATTAACGCTAAAACATAATGACATAATTAAAAAAAGCCCGTAAATTTGAAATTCACACAAAGACTTTCGCTTTGTCTTGACAAAACGCCGACGGAAACGATGGAGCAAAGAGAAGTTTATTCTCTTTCATTTGGCCTTTCTCTCTCTGCCTTTTCTCTCTGTTTTATGCAGCAAAATATACATCGATTAAAAAGAAATGAGCAAATGCTTTTCCTTCCGTTCTCGCCTTCACCAAGGAGCGTTTTACCTTTTATTCATTCGTTAGTCCATCGATTTATTTGTTTTATTCCTTACTGGACATAGGATGTGGGATTTGCAAATCCGCTAATCTTGAAACGTAATCTTTCTTTATACTTTTGTGGCTTAATTGTAAAATGTTCTCGAATTCTATCGAAAATCAATTCCCCCCCCCATTTGCCAACTTTGTCGCTCTTGAAAAAGCTAATCTTCACTATTAGCTGGATAGAGAAATCCATAACCAATAGTAAATTTTTTCACAACATAACCAATAGTAAAATTTTTGACAACTTTAGATTGATTTTCTACTACCGCTTTTTCAAATTGATACCCAAAACAACAATTTTTGGTGATGAGTCAAAGCGAAGTGAAGAAGACACTGCACGAGCTGAAGGTCAACGAACTGAGAAACGTGTTGGAGAAGCGCGGCATGGACAAGGCTGGCATCAAAGCCATTCTGATTGACCGGCTTGACCAGGTTGGGACTTTCTTCGGCAATTTGTTAACTTTGCTCGTTTTTCTTAATGCTTGAAAACTTTTGTGGTGGGACGCTTCGAATGTTCATGCTTATCAAAAATTGCTATCCCTCTCATTCCTGCATATGTTCAACTCAGAATCCAAAAATTTGATTGATGATGCTTGGTATTCAATAAAAAATGTACAATACGGTAAATGAACGAATTTCGACAAAATGATTGAGAATATTTGATGTTTGTGCAAATAATGCAATTCTCGGGGCTTAAACATTTGTCACCATTAACTGGTTCGTACAAACACAAATTGTGAAAAGTGTGAGAATTTTCTTTCATCATGGTAACTGCTGTTGTTATGTTGTTGGTGTTTGCCTTTGTGTGCACGCGTCTTCCGCTGCTTTTGGCACAGCGTGGCGTTGTGCTGCTGCTCGACACCAAAGTGTATCTGTGGGCCGCTAAGGCGTCGAAAGCTTTCTCCAAAATGTGTGAATCAGATAAAAGCGGCTTGTGTACCGGGCGTTGTCAATGTCCCAGTCGCGTGTTTCGTTCAAAAATCGGCCGAATACCTCACGGCATGCCCTAAAAATGCCATCAAATTGGTTTGGATTATCGAAAGGCGTATATTTTGGAGTAATTTTTTTGACTAAAAAATGCGATTTTTCTTGGGTTCGATGGATTTTTATCAAATTTTTGTGCGATTTGAGTACAAATAAAAATGAGAATTTTGTTTAATTGGGTTGCTGGTTGAATTTGCTTACCTTGCTTTTCCGCTGACCAAAATCCGGTCAATTTTGCGGAAATTGACATCATTGGAGAACGTGCCACGGCCCAGTGCCAACGTGCCGTGGTATCCGATGGTGATTGTACTTGCCACGCCACCGCTCGCATCTCGGACCAACTGTTCCACGTTGGAGACGCCAGTACTGTGCCTCGGTGATCAGTTGGCGCCAGTCGTCAAACTGTTCGGGCGGCACAAATCTTTTTGATCGGGCGTCCCTCCTCGCCCAGACAGTCTCAAGCAGTTGACCAGCAGTCGTACAAGCCTGCCGTCCGGTGGGCACATTCGATGATGGGCTGTCGGCCGGCAAGCTCGGCAGCAGCGAATTAGGCTCACGGCACAAGACGTGCGCGAACACTTCAATCCGATGGCCGGTCGAAAGTCGTAGGCGCACAATTCGGCTGGTCTTGCCGTTTGATGGTGCCACCGAGTTTTGCATATGAAAAAGTCGCTGTGGGATTTGAACCAAAATTTCACGCACTTTTATTGCGTATATGGACGGAAATTCCTTGAAAATTTGCTGAGAATTGAAAATTGGCGACCGATTGGGAGATAAGTCCCCAAATTTTTTTCTTGAATTGAGCCATTTACCCAAATGCTCTCAACCTTCCCAGACTTTTTGAGTGAGTGACTGTGAGAAAAGCACTCTACCAATAGGGCAATTCACTTCGTTGGTGGCGGTGGTGGTGATGGCAACTCGCCGGAGGGAGGGGGGGTGGTGAGTGGGAGGGAGGGGTCCGTTGTGCCATCCAAAGTGGCCATTATTTGTGTCCTCCTCCTTCCTCATTTCACTGTGTTTGTGCTGTCTGTGTGTGTGTGTGTGCCTTGTGCATGCGGCGTCGTCTTTTCCACCTCCAAAGGAACTCTCCCGACTTCCTTTCGCCCCATCCCACTTTTTTTGTGCCTCTGTTTTTCTCACACATAACACAACGCCGCTTAAACAAATGTGGCGCCACACGGGAAGACCCCTCTCTCATCATATTCATAAGCGTGCGTTGTGTTGGCACACACATTTTTCGAGGAATGAACAAGGCCTCCCATTAAATGGGGGGGGGGAGAGAAAATTGCCCCGAGGAGTAATTAGCGCCCATTTGTGTGTGCGCCATGGGCTGCTTGCTGCCTCCACATATGGAATTTTTGGCGGCATGAAAAAATTAACGCCTTTTATGCAAATTATTCATAGCCAAATACAATGGGGAAGTAATCAACGGCGAAAACAACATGTTTAAGGCACTCAAAGCGGAGGGGCATGACGTTCAAACGTACCGGTTTGGTATGGCCGAATTGCAGTCAACCCAACAGGCGGAGGGCAAAGCGGAGAGTGGCGCTGCATCAAATGGTGACCCACTTTTTTGAAACTTTTACATTCCTAATATAATTTTGTCTATAAATTTTTAAGGCCCGGACCTAGCGAGGGGAAAAATCGCGGGTTACAAATTGAACTTTTTTGTACTTGTCGACTTTTTGCAAATCCAAAATCTCCCTAACTTTCAAAATACATTTAAGAACTGACGGCGATGGAAACAGGGCAAGCCAATGAAAATGCTGCGGTGGTTGAAACCGCCGGGAATGACGTGGAGATGTCAACCGAAGGTTTTGCAATTTTTATTTTCAATTTCTTGCATTTATTTTTTCAACAAATGCATTTTAATCGCACTGCTCACAAGCAATGTTTTTCATTCCTTGCAATTAGACACTGTCGTTGCTGAAATGGACAAACAAAATGCAACCGATGGCGACCAACAGCAACAGAATGTTGCACCGGTTGATGGCCAACAGGCAAACGACGAAACCACAACAGTAGCTGGTGTTGGACAACAACAAAAGCAACCCATGGTAACCGGAAACGAACAATGACATTTCCCTCTCCCCCAATCCAAAAAATGATATATTTAACCTGATTATTACGATAATCGTCTGTTTGCATGGCCTGTTTGGGCCACCGAGAAGTTGCCAAGACGGTGATGTTGTTGGCTTTTATGTGAAAAAAGCGAATTGGTTCGCAATAAATAAACGGGGGACACATTTTGCACAACAGACCAACAATTGTACTACAGGAAACGATAACCAACCACGGTGATGGTGGTGATGGTATTGATCATCGGAATGCTCATGACGAGACGACCGTCCAGCCGGTCACCGACCCAATTACGACTGGCCAAACCGGTGATCGTGGCAGTGACAAAAATAACGGCCATGGAAATGGTGGTGACCATCAAATGGACCATGATGAGCCGGACATCATCATCAAGACGCCCAAGAAGGCGATCAAGACTGAGTGTGTTGAAGATGTTGTGCTGATCGGCCACACCGCTTCTGCGTCAGCCGTCGGCAGTGCCGGGCGTGGTGCAGGCAATGACACAAAGCCGCAGAGAGAAGTGATGAAGGTGACTGCAACTGCCGCAACAACACCGTCTTCGGCAAATTGTGCTGCGCCATCAACAGCAGTTTCCAACACCGATCAGCAACCGAAAGCGCCTTCAGCGGTGGTGGCAAATGGTGGGACGGCACCGGAAACCGCTGGTTCAGCTACGGCGACAAAAGTTCTATCAGTGGCGACAACGAACGCAAACACCGCCGTGACGAACGCCCCGCCGTTTTCGACGTTGTCCACCGCTGGTTCAACTGGCGATGACGTGATACTGATCAACGGCGACCAACAGCAGCAACGCCAGGACAAAATCGGCAAGGAAAAGGACGCTGTTGCGGCCCAGCCGAGCGATGATGCCGCCGGCGGGAAGAAGCACTCGGCTGCCACACCGACAGGAACAACGGGCGGTGCATCGACGGCACAGCTGGTGAACGGGAACAATTTGTCGTCAAGCCTGTGGATCCGCAACATTACCACCACGACGAAAGCGGCCGATCTCAAAGTACGGACAGGCACATTCCACTTGCATTTTTTAGCATTGCCTTCATCGGCTATTAATTAGCCATGGAATTCGGAATGACACCTCTTCCCATGGTTTAAAATATGATCACTTTTCATATCCAAACAAAAAAATTCTAATGCCAGAGAATTTCTCTTTTTTTAAGTGTTTCGGTTCCTTATTTTTTTTTTTGGAAAAATTGGTGTATCCAAAAACAGTTTCTTGCATAAAACTGCTCTCTGTACAACTTTTGTGCTGATGACATGCCCCATCTGTGTTCCACACCAAATGGATGGATGATGATGAGATGGTTCATCAACAAAAACACTGTGTTTTTAAGGCGCTGTTCTCAAAGCACGGCAAAGTAATCACGGCGAAGATTTTCACCACCAAAAACAAACAGTCGCCCACCTGTTTTGGCTACGTGACGCTGGCCGATGCGGAGACGGCCAATGTGTGTGCACAGAAGCTGAACCGCTCCAACTTCAAGGGGCGCATCATCAACGTGGAAAAGGCAAACGCACACGCACAATTATTAGTCATTCTCGCCACCCATCGACCGATCAAACATTGCTAATTAATTAGACTAGTCACTCTGACTAGGCGTGGTGACAGTCATTTTTGACTGGTTTTTGTGTCCACGAAACTAATGGCTGTTTAAATTATCTCCATGGTTCTTTCATGATCGAAATTTACGAATTTTAGAAATTTATTGGTTTTGAAAATTTCGTCATCCCATTTTAATTTTAATTGGTTGCTTGTTCATTAATTCCCTTTTAAAAATTTGGTGGTGTGTGACAACAGCGTCGTCGGTCGACCCCCCCCCCCCCCTTCCTTTCCCAACACTTATTCACATCAAACATCGTCCATAAACATTTGTTGTAGGCCGACCGCTCCAACCTGTCGCAAATTGGCACGCAACAGCAGCAGCAACAACAGCCGGCGGCGGCGAGTGACGGCAGCGGCGCCAAAACGGGGACGGCAAAGAGCGGAGGTTCGAGCAAAGCGGCTGGCGGGTCGTCGGATGGCGGCAAAGGGAGCGGCGCTGAGCCGTCCGCTTCCGCCTCGTCCTCCTCCTCAAAGAAAGTGCGTCCGCGGATCACTGCCGCAACCGCATCGCCCACGCAACGGCAGCACCGCAACAACAACACTAACAGCGCCAAAACTGCCGCCGCGGGTTCGTCCTCGAGGACATCCATTCGAAAGCGCATCGCCAAAAACGGTGCCGGCGACGGTGGTGGTGGCACGGCGTCAAAATATGACTGTAATTGCACAAAATGCAGCGTATATAATATTGTGCCGTTCTGTTTTTTCGTCACAAAACACCTTTTTGTCATTGGCGGGGCGTATCCGCCAGGCATTTTGATTGTCTTCATGAAATCCCCCTGATGACCGGGCTTAATCCCCCGGGGCCGGTGTGCCATTCGGACCGAACGACAATGCCATTGTGGCACTTTTCCGTCATTTGAAATTCATAGACTGGCCATGGCCAATTCACAACTTGCAGAGAGATGCCTTTTGTGCTTTGTTTTTCTCTTAACCACCCTATCAACACAAAAAGCGTTTGGCGTGTGACGGCTTACCAATTTCATAACAATTTCGGCATTTGCAGTCAGTAAAAAATGCCCTTTTCTCTCATTACAGCAGCACTCTCGCGTAACCAACAACGTCGCTATTTTCGCTCGGTTGCCACTGCTTCGTTTGGACATCGGGGCGGCCCGCAATACATTGTCAAGTCGCGCAGCGCTGCGGAACCACGGCTCTTCAACCGTCTTGTGCACCAGACAAGCCGCGGAATCCGCGTCTCAGCCTTCGAGGGCGGTGGTTCGCACCAATACGGTGCCGCGCACCAACACGTGCCGGGTGGCGGCGGCTTCCGTGACTTCAATTCTCGTCGCGGTGTAGGGCCGGGAGGGTCAGCGGACCCGCGCCGTTATGACGCTGGCAATGCCGAGCGTGAGGAAATGCTGCGCTTGATGGAACAACGCGAGGAGGAGCATCGCAAGAAGGAGGAGGAGTTGCGCCTGGAGCGCGAGCGGGAGAAGTTGAAGTACGAGCGTGAGAAGTTGGAACGCGAGCGGCTGGAGGTGGAGCACATGAAGTTGACCGCCCAAATCCAAGCGTCCGGGTGGCTCCAAGCAGCCGCACTGCCCGCCGCCGGTGGTTTTGTTGCTGCTTCACCCGCCGGTTTTGGTGTCCCTGCCGCACCACAGCAGTCGTCTGCCCGGGACTCTCGCCAGCAGCAGAATTATTCTCGGCACCACAGCGAAGCGGCGGTGGCACTGGCACGAAACAGCGCGAAGGTGAAGGAATCGTCATCATCCTCCAAACTGTCGGCATCGGTTGTTGGTCGAAATGCTGTCACCGGCGGGCGTGCCAAAGAATCAAATAGCAGCAGGTACAAATCGCCCTTTCCGACTTGCTGTGTGTTTTTTCCGGTGGACAGTTCAATTTACACTTATATCGGTTGAATGTGTTGTTCGGCTTGGAAAAGTGCCATTTTCGTTCATACAATTAAATGCGGTTATATATTTCCTCATATTTATTTATTCACAGTCGCTCACACAACGACATGCTGCGTCGTGCTTCGTCGGACCGGGACCGTGCCGTGACCCACAACCGTGGTCGCAACAGTCGAAGCCGTTCGCCCATCCGACGCTCGTCCACTCGCTCTGACAAACACAACATTTCCGGCTCCTCCACCGCCACATGGCAATCGAAGGGTGGCTCTTCGTCAGCATCGTCCCGTTACGTGGGCGGCGGCAAGCAGCGCGACGGTGGCAGCGGCGGAACGGGCCGTAGCAATTCGCGCGCCCGAGCCGGAATGTCCTCCTCATCATCGAATCACCATCAATCATCGTCGTACGATCAACAACAAAAGCAACAGTTTGGTGGTGGCGGCGGCACGGCCGCGCTGAATCCCTTCTCCCAGCCGCAACCCTTCGCCGGTGGTTCCTCCGTCGGGGCGCTGTCCTATGGCAAGCAGCAACAGCAACAGTACTCAATTGGCAGCGGTGGTGGTGGTGGGTCGTCACGGATGACGTCGGCAACTTCCACTGTCTCTGCTGCTGGTGGTGGTGGCGGTGGTTATGAACGGCATGGCCAAATGCAAGGTGGCTTTTCGCGTTTTATGTGTTGGCACTCAAAAAATCCAGCACTTTTTTCTATAAGATTCAAGGAAATATAAAAGATTTTCTTGCGATTTTTAAAAAATTTTAAAACAAATTTTCGGTTTCAATTTTTATTTGGTCGTAATCAAACTGTTTCAAAAATTCAATTTCATTTTTTGGGGATTCTTTTGTCTTTTCAAATGGACTTTTTAAACGATTTTCAAATTTTTTCCCGCCCAACAGGACGTTCTTATTATAACGATCGTTATGCCGACACAACAACTGCTACGAGTGCGTACGCCTCGCGCACCGACCCGTCATATGGCCAGCGCATTGGCCAACAGTTTTCCAGCGGTGGTGGGACGCGTGACGAAATGTACGGTGTTTCGAGTGGCGGGGGCGGTGCGTTCGGAGACAGCGGTTACGCCACATCCTCGTAAGTTTTTGTAAGTTGCATTGAATTGAGTGCAACAACCTATTTGTTTTGCAATAATTTATGTATTTGTGGGAATAATTAATGTTAAAATCCCATTAGAAATCTTAGAAATTTTTTTTAAACTTCAATTAAAAAACAATAGCAATTTATCATAATATATCGAAAAAACACTTGAAAATTAAATATATATATATGTATATATAATTCGGGGGAAGTGATTAGTGAAAATGAAGTACACTTTAATTAATGTAATTAATTGCTTTTTCCTCCAGGGCGCAGTTCGCTTCTTCCCGTGGCCAATCCTCCGGCGGTGGTGGTGGTGGCCAGCCCTCCTCCTCCTATTACAACAGTCAGTCGTCGGCATGGGCAAACCCTGCTAATAGCCGTGCCACGGAAATGGTCAATTCGCGCGCATTTGGCACGAGCGCCGGTGGAACTTCAGCCAGTGGCAACGGTGGTTGGAGCAGACAAACTGATGACATTCTCTCTGGTAATAGCTGCTTGAGCTTGGCGGATTTTTTTATGAATTTGAAATCCGGTAAATGGGTCAGGGTGCACTTCAATTTTTCTCCCCCTCCTTTCAAACCCCTGATTTTTTTTACAAGATTAGAAATTCAACATAATATTTTGAAAAAATTGCTGGAAAATTTTCAAACATTTTTATTTTTCGGGGAGGAAACTACCTGCTTCGGATCAATCAAGATTTAAACTATGAAAAATTTATGCCATGTCAATCATAGTTATATATTTATTTTTTGTTGTGCTTTCAGAATGGAACATGTACGGCTCGCCGTCGAAGATGACCGGTGCTTCCTCGTCATCCGGCGGTCGCTACCATCAGCAGCAATCGATGTCCTACGGTGGAGCAGGAGGCCGATCGGGCGGTTCACTGTACTCGGGCGGTGGTGGAGGAGGAAGACGTTATTAAGCACAGGGAGAGAAAGAGAGGAGTTATTTTGACTATGGAAAGGATAACAAAAAAAAAAGGAATTTTGATTCATTTTCGACATTTCCCTATCATCGATATTTGCAAGCTTTTTCTTCAATATATGCTTTTCACACATATACACACAGTGCTTAAATTTATACCCTTTTCATTTTCTATTTTGAGATAATCTTTTTGGAAAAAGTCATTAAATTGTTAAAATGCTGAGGTGGTGGGATAAAGCAGCTAGCGGATCAAGAGTCGAATTCGCATGGGTTGTGTGTTAATTTCGGGGTTTTATGCGCTTTAACATAACCAACTCTTCATAACTGACAGTATTTGGTACAAGGTTAAGGTTGCGCTTTTAAGGGAAACATTTATATCCAAATGCAAAAAGTATAAACAAATTAAAATGATTGCAAAAAAACTTTGGAAATGTTAGAAATTCCCTTTTATTTCGCTGAGTCGGAACTGCTCATTGTCAGTAAGAATTAGAGGTAATCTGGCATTCATTTTGAATAATTTCGAATCCCGGACCCGAATTCGAACAAAAAATCGAAAATTAAAAAATTTCAAAATTCTCACTTTTGTTCCAAAATTGACCAAAACAAGCTAAATTCAGTCAAAAACCATTGAAACATCAAAAAATATTATTCTGTGCAGATATGAACGTAAAAGTGAATTTTGAAATTTTTTAATTTTCGACTTTTGTTCGAATTCGGGTCCGGAGTTCGAAATTGGTCGAAATGGATGTCAGATTCATGATCAGCGACCACGAAAACCCCAAGGAAATGTGTTTTACACGGTTTTTTTAAAACTTATTTTTTTCGAAAAATGGGGGGGATAAACTTCAGTATTACCGAATTAGAGTGCAGCGAGACCGGGAAATTTGGGCAAGACCGGGACCGGGACTTTTTTGGTTGAAAAACCGGGACTTTTTGGCTGGGAAACCGGGAAAAAAGCCGGGAATTTCCGGTCAAAACCGGGACCTTGGTACTCAGTTGTCCGTGTTCAGGTCCCGGTCCCGCTGCACTCTAGTAATTTCTGTTTATCTTATTCTTTATTTATAAAATAAAAAAAGCGCTGACCCACAAAATGTCCAGCCCACGAAATGTCCAAGTCTCGAATTTGAGTTTTTTATTATTCAGATGGACCTAAGGTTAGGCAAGGGGTAATATAAAGGGTATATTCGTATTCAGCGACCCCGAAAACCCTAAAAATCCTAAATTAGACTCATTTTGTTTTTATAAATTTTGGACATTTCGTGGGTTTTTACTCTTTTGGACATTTCGTGGCTTGGACACTTTGTGGGGGTGCCAAAAAAAGATTATTATTACATATATTATCAATTTGACAAAAAGAAAGAGACAGGAAGGAGACAAAGTTGAGAGAAATGAGATTTGGATGAAAAACGTTATTAATAAAACTCTATCAAAATTTATTTTAAATTATCTGAAAAACCCCCCGAGCCGGCGCCTAGCGCTCGTATGTTATTATTATTCAATTTTTTTTAAATTTAAATTTTAGCGTTTTAAATAAAAATTTGTTGACGGATTGTCCATTGGCGTAATGTCCGTGCCCCTCCCCCCCCTCCCCCACTTTCCATGTCCCTTTTGACTTTGTTTACGTTTTCCTCTCTCTCTCTCTCTCTCTTTTGCTCAATGATTCGCTCGCTCTGTTTTCTCTCTGTGTTTCCATTTCATTCGCTTTCTTTCCCGAACATTCTCAGCAAATGGAGTGCCATGGAGAAGCATTTCATGCGGCAATAAAAACGCAAAATTTTCGGGCTGTTCAATTAAAGCTTCTCTGCAGTTAAATCTGAACATCCCAAACTGATTTATGCTCCTCTCCCCATTTCCGATTAATTTTCCGTGATTTTTTCTCTTTTTCCCACTTTTTCCATTTGATTTTTAGTTTCCCAACTGATCCGATTAAACATTTCTCTTTATTTACAATTAGCAATGGTTTTCCTGTCAAAATCCTCCCCTAATTCAATTCAAAAACAATAATTCTCCCGTTGTTTTTCAGCATTTAAATTCAAATCTTCCAACCAATTCTCTTTTCGTCAAAATGCTTTCTCCCTTCTCCTACGACCCGTTCTATCGCCGTTCGTTGTGGCCTATGGCCACTCATGTTGGCAACGTCCTTTCGCCCTTCCGCCAGTTGGAGCGTGAACTCGACCACTTCTTCGAGGGGATGCAGCCCATGGTGGGCTTTTACTAATCAAAATTCTATAAATTTTAGCTTTTTTGTTTTTTAGCTTCGTGACCATGTCGCTCAGCTGAACGTCACGGACAAGGGCGACCTCACTTACAAAGTGAGTGGGCACAGAAATTTACCGAATTCCATGGCTAATTTTCAATTTTTTCCTTAAAATTTTCAGGTCGATGTCAGCGGCTTCCGCCCCGAGGAAATCAACGTGGAGGTGATTGGTAATGAGATCATCGTCAACGGGGAACACCGCGAGCAGAACGACAGTGAGTTTTGCCATTGTTCGAATAAATTTCCTCCATTTTGTGGCCATGTTTCGCGTTTTCAGATCCATATTTTTGCAAACCCTTCTCATATTGGGGTTATTTTTTTATGTCTGACCAACTGCTGTTTTCTCTGTGTTTCATTGCCCCCCTCCACCTCAGGCGAATCGGTCCACCGTCAGTTCTCGCGCCGTGTGCTCATCCCGGAGGGTATCCAAAAGGAGAGCATCAAGTGCGAGCTGGACGGCGGCCGTTTGTTCATCAGCGGAATGAAAACGGCTGACAAAGGCGGACGAACCATTCCCATTGAAATGAAGAAGGCGGCCGTGGACCAGCAGAAGGAGGAGGAGAAGCAGCAGTAGAAAAGGACGGCGGAAGTGAAGACGGACTGACTGTCGGTCGACCGAATGATCCATTGACATTGATCTTTTTATTTCGATACTTTTGCAAAGTGATCTATAAATTATTTTTCCTTCAATTAAGCGTTTCTAATTAAGGGGATGGTTTTTTTCACGGGAATTAGTCCCAATGAATTCATAATGGACATCGCTTTGAAGAACTTTCGTTTTACCAAAATAATTAAGATGGCAGAAATTTTGGAATTGTGCAGTCCAAAATGCCAAATAACAGTTCTGAAAAAGAAATCCGGCAAAAAGAGGGAGCCACCCATAATCTGATCACTGATCAACTGTCTAAATAATAACTAATCGTTTTCATATGAAAAGCTCGACAAAATCAACACATTCGGATTGCTTGCACACTGTTTGTTTGTTTTTGCACAGAATTAAATAATGACGAAACAGAAAAAAGAAAAATGGAGCAGCGAGATTGGCTAGAGATTCATATCAATTTAATAATTAATCATATGAAAAGTGTTGTTGTTTTGTGTCTCTTTATTTAATTGTCCTTTTTTGTACGTGTTTCCATCGTTTCGTTCACTTTTCTTTGTCCGTTCATGGCACACAGCAAACTCCGATCACCACACTGATCAGCAAGTCAATCATCAGTCACAGTTCCGTCATCCGCTCGTCGTTTAATGCCGTAGTGCCATTATTGGCGCCAAACTGGAGCGTCCTGGTCGGCACCAGGCCGTTCTGCAACGCCAACCGCTGTTGTCGTAGTTGTTGCTGGCGATGTTCAGCAGCAGGCAAGCGACTGCAACGCGTGTACTCGCCACGGATGGCCAACACTCGCACGCGCTCACCCTTGCGCAACGGGTACAGCAGCGTGCCACCGCCAGCGGCGCTCCCATGTGGTAGCGATGCCGACTGTTGGTCTGCGTGCTCGGCAGTGATCGCCTCGCGGACCGGACAAATGTAAACGGGCGACAACGACGGTGTAGGGCGAGCACTGGACGAACGACGGGAAAGCGTCGTCGGAGAGTGGCGTTGTTGCGCTGCAATTGGACTGCCCCCGTCGCTGTGCATTATTGACGAACGACTTCGCGTGCTAAACGGAAAAACAACAAATTGTTGTTGTTTTGTCCAACATGTTCAAGCAGTACTTCTACCGAATGCCTTTTTTGGCTCATAATTTTGGATTAATTTTTTAAAATCAACCTTACCGTAGTATTGGGATCCTGGAACTGGACGGTCTCAAACCGGCGTGCACAACAGTGTCAGCAGCACCACCAACAGCATCAGTGTCCCTTGACTGAACGACGTTGTCGTTGTCCGCCATTGAGTTTGGTCGCCCATTTTCCGCCGTTTTGTCCTCCTCCTGCTCGCGCTGCTGCACTTCGACCAATTTGACATCTGAAAAATGGAAATTGAGTCTGCTAACAAATGAATGTTAAAGAGCGAGAGACCGGGATTTTGAAAAACCCGAACCTGATCCTGTTACACTCGGAAAATGGGCCGAGAGCATCCAAAAAAAGTTTCCGGGTCATTCTGGTAAATTTAGCCTTCCACCACTCATCATTTTGTTTCTCACCCTCCAATTTGATGCTATTGTGGTGTTGTTGTTTGTCCTGCTGGCAGTGAACAACTTCAACTTCTTGCTCCTCCTCCTCAATGCAATCCGTTGACAATTTTGTTGATGATGATGCTGCTGCCACCAGTTTGGTCGGCATTGAAGAACTCTTCGGCACTCGCGAATCCTTGGGAAGACGGGCGGCACTGCCGCCGCACCATGCCATCATCGTCCTAGTTGCCATGTGCTGTTGCTGCACTTGGCGTTGATCCAAATGGTGAGCGTCGTTGGCGACGGCGACTCCGACCCGTGCGGTGACACGGTCGTCGGCGGTGGTCGCCACCCGTTGCTGCTGCCGTTGTCGCCGCTCCCACCGTTTGCCCGCCTCGCCGCATTGGTTGAGCACGGACAGCAGCTCAACACATTCGATCAGACGACAGTACAAACTGTGAAGGGGGAGGAGGACAATAACAATGCAATGACCAACAAACGACAAATTGTTTTAAATGGGATACAATTTTGGATTTACGAGGAAATGCGAGCCCCTTTTAGCTTCAACGATTCAAAAATTAGACAAAGTCGAAGAAAATTCTTAAAAAATTATCAAAACCTAATAAATTTAAAAAACAACAAGATTCTTCTACGGTAAAAATCATTAATTTTTTTGAAAATCCAAAAAATCACAAATTTCGCAGAATTTCAAAAATTTTATTGTTTTTAAATGATTCTAATTGTAAGAATTTTTCAGCCTTGGTACGTTCCCTGCTGTCCCATGTTGAAAGTCCGTCCGACAGCTCTGTTGCCCCAGCCCGACCAATTAATCACGAATTTTTAAACAAATTTTTTTAAATTTTTCCGGTGCCACACCTTCGATAGGCCGTCTGAGCGCCGATCAGAAAGGCGGAGGGCGCGTAGAAGGGGCGCAGCACGTGCTCCTTCAGCACCACGTAGGACAGCCAACCGTCGAGCGAGTGCAGCGAGAGCAGTCCGCGGAAGAAGTGGCCGACCCGAGAATGGTCAGGCTTCTCGGACGCCTCCAACTGTTGGATCAGCTGGTACACATTGCGAGTGACTGGGCCTAGAGAAGGGGGGGGGGAACGCAAGTTTTTTTTTTTGAAATTTTTGCCAATTTTACAACGGATATTTCGATTGGGCAGCTTGCCTCCCTCTCCAAAATGTTTTTTTTTTAATTTACTAGCATTAATTTTCAAGAAAAAATCTTGGGAATTCTTAGAATTTTTTTCCAAAAAATTCTCCGAATAATTAGAAATCCTCAAAAGGTTATCTTTTCGGCTCAAAATGGTTAAGAAATTGGTGGAAAATTATTCCAAAAAATCAAAAAATATTCATTCTGAACATATTAGCAAGAAAAATTTGAACTCCTATAAAATTATGGATAAAATGGTCAAACGTTCCAAAAAATTTATTGTTTTTTTTATTTCAATTCCGGGGGTAAGTGACGAATGAAGAAATCTGAGCCTCTGTCCAAAATCGGGTTAAAAATTATGTGTTTTCCCATTTTAATTGGCATAGTGTTAATTAAGTGATAGGAGGGGGTGATAATTAAGCCAGACACTCTCTCATTCTCTGGGCATCGTTTAAATAAATCACTATTTTCCAATAAATTAATTTTTATTTTCCCATTTACCTGGCCCCGTCACTGTGCAAATGACGTGCCACATTCGGACACCGGGCAACAGTTCGTCGCCAAGCAGTCGCTCCAACGCCTTCATCAACACCACGGAGGAGGCGCCACGGATGAGCTCGGTAACGCCCTCAACAACGCGTTCGATGATGGCACGCTTCTGGTCGTAGACGGGCAAACTAAAGATCGAAGATAGTTAGATTGAAAATTTTTTTTTGAAATGTGAAACAATTAAACGAAAAAATTTTATCGTGGAAGATAGCCAAAACAAGCAGCAGAGGTCTTTGTGAAACCCGAAGACTTTGCTTCTTTTGCTCTTGGAGCCAATTTTTTTTCCTACAATATTATTTCCAAAATTTTCAGTGCCGGGCGAAAAAGCATGCATTTTTAGCGGTTTTGCGCCAAAAAACAACCAATTTGTGCCATTTTGGTTGAACGGGGCCGGGACTAACACGGAACGGGGTGAACGGTGCCGGAAGACACCGGTGCTTTCAAAAAAAAACCGGGACTGGGAACCCCGTGTCTGAAACTTCTGGCAAAGAACATTTTGCACACCCATTTTTTGAACAAAATTCAAAAATTCAGCGATTTAATTGTCTAATGGGCATAAATTAAAATTCGGTCCCTCACATTTTTTCAATTTCTATTAATTTCTTTTTCACTTAAATTCCTGATTTTCTCATTATGTTCTTTTGAAGTGTACAAATATTAAAAGCAATCAAATGTGCGTAATAAAAACACTCAAAAAGGGACAAAAGTTGGCACTTGAAAAACGCAATCTAACGGGGAGGGGACGAAGCACACGCACACATTGGCACTCGATGACTCAAATGAAATTTGTAGAGAGAAAATTCTCGAAGCGACTCTCGACCGGGGAAAGAACAATTCAAAATGATATCAAAGATTAAAATTGATGAATTTGTGAGATTTTGCTTAGGAAAAAAAAAGTTTTTTTTTTTTAAATTTAAAATGGTAAATTTTGAGATTTAGCCAAAAGAACAAGAAATTCAACACAAAAAATTAGAGAAATAAGCGTAAATTTTAAATTTTGAGCTGCGCTGGCACCAAAATTTTTCCTATTTTTCTTACGATCCAAAAAATAAATCAATTAAATTAATCGGAGTCAAAAATTGCAAATTCCCACCCAATCAATGCCAATTCGCGGGCATGTAAGCGCAGCTTTTGCGACAGCACGGCACGGCTGCGGGACGACATTTGTTGGCGCGCGAAGACGGCACTTTTGGTGCACTGTTCGCCGTGTGCCGCCGCGCCCGGCAAACCGGCGGTGGTGCCAAACGAAGTGCAACAACAACAACAGGACGAAGACGAACAGCCACAGAGCGCCGCATCATTTACTGTTGGCGTTGACGGATCGGTGTTGGCACCGCCCCAATGCCTCAGGCAACAATTGCCCTACAAAACGGGAAGGGGGAGACAGTTAAATACGTAATTACGTAGGCTAATTGCAAAAGAATGTTTTATTTTACAAATAAAAAGCAAGTTGTTCAAATTATACCAAGATTTTCCCTATTTTTCAAAAAAATTTTAAGCTAATTTGCTCAAAAATTGGCCTGAACCCGAAAGGCAACAGTGGAAATTGTTTTAGGGGTAGCTGGCAAAAAATGTTTTTTTTTTCGGATTTCCGAGCCATCGGAATTTTTATTTTTTGTGGAACCTATTGACTAACTTAAACATGAAAAAATATGGGATAGGTAGGCTCAAAAAAGTCTAAATCCACTTATAATTTTACAAGGAGACGAGACAAAATCTCGCCGCCAAAATTCTATTTTTACAAAATTCAAATTAATTGTAAAAAATCGTTGAAGAAAAAGGCTTAGAAAATTTTTTCTAAGAAAATTCAAAAAAAAATGTTTTTTGAAAATTTTTCTAGCAATTTTTTAGAAGTTTTGAAAAAAATTAGCAATTCATTATAAAATTTCAAAAAATCACTGATTTTTTCATCTTCCCAACAACGACCTTTTCCTTCAATCGCCAAAGCGTGGCCGAAGTGAACGACCGCGGCGGCGGCACCGCCGGCCGTCGCCCCTCAATGTTATTGGAGGAGCCGGTGAGCAGGAAGCTGTTGGTCTTGAAGAAGGAGCACGCCTCGAGCACATTTCTGCAATCGTTTGTAAATCATGATGGCGGCTTTGTACAATTTGTGTCCACTTCAAATTTTGTATATTTTTTTGCCACTTTTTTTGGTTTAGACGGCCCATTTTTGGGAAAAAAGAGATCCTTTTGGTTTTGCAATACCATCAAACTGTACATTAGAGACAGGAGGGGAACGGGATCCCTTCGGGATTTCCCCCGAGATTCTGATCCGGACATTTACCCCCCCCCCCATCCCGGCCTGATTCCAAATCCCAAATCCCGACCCTTACAAAATTCCGGCACCTTCTACTATGCATATACAATTCCCATTTATTCATTTTTGCAAATTGATGAGTTTCCTCCCCCACTTTGCATTAGTGCATTTTCCCAACAGATTAAATTTTTGTTTATTGCATTTGTTTATTTGTCCATTTTACGACAAATCGTCGCTTTCCCACACACATTTAAAAGCAGCCCCACAATATGTGAGAGAGAGGAGACAAACAAACATAAAACGATGAAAGAGCTGTGTGTGTGTGGCTGTGGCCAGCATTAAAAGAAGCCGCCGCATTTGCTGTGGTCATTCATTTGGTGTTGTGGAAAAGGGGGACAGCAGGGAGGATGAAGAGAGAAATTGAGGGAAAATATTGGGGAAAGAGTGGGGAAAAGAGAGCGAGAGAGAGAGAGGAGTGTGAGAGAGAAAAGGTTGAAAAAGAAGACGACAGAATAAAAGAATGGACATTTCCGTCTACATAACAGGCAGAGAGATAAGTGCAGAGACACTAAGGAGAGACAGAGAGAAAGAGGGAGAATGAGTGTGAGTGTGAGGGAGAGAAATAAACAAAGAGACAGACACCATTCGTGAAAAATTTTCTGACTTCCGCCGCTCGCGGTTTTCCCAACACGCATTTTAATGAGCGGCACTTGCACTTCAAAAACAGCGGCGTTTAAGTATTGGGGCTTTTGAAGTTGGACGAATTTAGCGCCACATGGACGGGGACAATTTGAGGGGGGGGGGGAGACAGACGGACGGAAATGCGTCAGCTGCCGACACTAATGCCATCCTGTCATATTTTCAAATCAAAACTTTTTTGGACTACAAAACACATTGCCTCCTCGTTGTTGACAGTTTTAGGAGCGGTCATCTGAGCCCCGCCGGTGTAGAAAAAATACTTGGGTCCGGTACAATTGAGTCCCATTTAAGGTGGGGGGGTGAAGGAATGGAAAGGAAATGTCGAAAACGGGGAACAGAGCACCAGGAAAAAGGATGAGAGGATAGGAACCAAATCCTTCCCCAGAACCCGGAATTCCACCGGGTCCGGCTAATTTTGACGACACGCAAAAAAAGTGCAATTGGTTCAACACTCAAAATTGAAAAATAAAAATGAATCCAACCTTGGCAACAACACGGACAGTGAAGACCAATCTTCGATGTGCGAGGGGCCTGAATATTTGTAAATAAATGTAACATGAAAAAATGGGATGTGCTTCATTTCCCTTCTCCGTGCAGTTTATCCCGTCGGAGGAGCCAATCCCCAGAAAAATTTAACATATTAAAATTTTGACGACGGTTTCCATTTTTTTCTTCGCTTTTTTGGCTCACCGTCGGAATGGGACGAGCCGAGGCCCGAGTCGGGCCCGTCGCTGGCCCCGCCGCCGTCCGGCTCCGAAAGGATGCGCATTGAACTGGCACAGCAGTCGATCAGCTCGTCAATGGCCGCGGCATTGGCACCACCAATGCCGCCGTTGCCGTCAGCGGCGGTGGCACTGTTTCGCACGCGGCACAACAAATTGTCCAACGACACGGAGGAGGGTGGACAAATTGTTGGCACCTGAAAGACGGGAAAATGTAATTTTTTAGTAATCGGAAAGCAAACAGAGCGAATTATTTTGAGTATTTTCGAGAGTGACTCTCGAAAAATTGGGCCATTACGAATGCCTTATTTTTTATAGTAAAATTGTTCATTGTCAGATTATTGGAGGACCTAACGAAATGGGAGGAATGAAATCCCTCATTTTGTGAAATGAAAAAGAAAGAAAATAAAACAATATAATTTTTGACCGATGGTTTTCCTCACGAACTTTCTTTTTTCAATTTTGAATCAGTCCCCCATTGTAAGACCAACTTCCGGTGCCAACGAAAGTCCGTCACTATTGCCTATCCCAACTTACATTGTGTGCCAACGCGATGAACTTCAGGTCGGGCACTGTCCGACTGGCGGACAGGTCGGCAAACGTTCGCCGTTGCTGTTGCGGCATGGTCGCCGTTGTTGGCATTGCCATTGTCGCCGCTGCCTTTGTTTTGGTTGCACCCATTTGGTGGTGGCTCTGCCGCCTTTGCTGTTGCTGTTGTCGTTGCTGGTTGGCGTTGGCATTGTGTTGCAGTTGGTTGTCGTTGCCCAATTTGTGCCCCAGCGGTGCCGTCTCCGTCATGTTGTTGCTGTTGGTGTTCATCTTCATTATCATTGTCCGCATCAGCTGTCGTTGTTGCTGCGGTTGCGGATCATTTTCTGCTGTTACTGGTACTGCTCCAACAAACGGTCCACCGTCGTCGTCGCTGTCTTTGCTGCCGCCAACGCCGAGCAGCAATTGGCGACGCCGTAAATCCAAATCAAACAGCGCCAACTGTTGATGATGATGGGGATCGCAACCGCTACGTTGGATGGATGCGGTGCAGGACGGAACATAGCCAATCTCTGCGCGGGGAAGAGGGGAGAGGGAGTAAATGATGAAAAAGAATGACGAACAGAACGACGGCGGGAGGGGGGCGGGAAAGATTGAAATGGGCGATGGGAAAGGGCGCCGGGGAATTTTCCGATCCGATTCAATTCGATCGGATTTTGGATTATTTGTTTATAATTAATATAAAAAATGCACAAATAAAACTAGGTAATGTGGAACGAAACGACGATGATGATGACGAAAGTTGTGATTGATGAGCCCCCACCAAAAGTTTGGCGTTGAAAAAACAGAAACGATTTTTTGTTTTTTATGTCCCCGTCGTTCCATCACACGCCAAATGTGTGATAAATCATCACAGTTTGAGGATGAATTCATAGTTCACACCATCCCATCCCATTTTCGGGGAAAAAAGTGGCAATAAAAATGAGTGAAAAAACAAACAAATGGCACATTCGTTAATTGTGCAATTAGTCAATAATGAATGGAGGGGACTCTGAAACTGACAAAAATGGACGGACTTTGTGGCTTTGAAAACTGAAAAACTTCTCAAAACATTTCTTGTATCATTAAAGTTGTCAAATTTAATCAAAACGCGTGATTATTTGAAATTAAAGTTTTCGGAGAAAAAAAAATCCGTTTTTTGCTGTTGCTTGCCCCTCCGGGTTTCATGCAATTGAATTATATTACGAAAACGGAAAATTTGCTTGGATTTTTTTGTTTGTTTGAGAAATTGGTATTTTCCAGAATTTTTCATTGTGATTTAAGAAAAGTCAGGGCCGTCAGGCCAAATGACGGAAAATCCATTTTAGTATTTGGAAAATAAGTAATAATAGTCCGAGTTAGGCATCCTTTAAGACTCGGATACCCTTGATTTGTGAGAGGACAGAAACCGAGAAAACCCCGTAAAAACGAAACCCCTACCATTTTCGTTCATGTCAATGTAGCGTCCGTTGCCCAGATACGTCTCCGAGTAGTCGTAGTCCACCATTTGCGGGCCGCCGTTCCGTTGCTGCTGTTGTTGTTGGCGTTGCGTGGCGATGAAATTGTCCAGCAAACTTGAGGAGGTCGGCCGTCTGAGTCCAGCCGACGACGATGACGACGAAACTGAGCCGTGTACTGGTTGAACATGACGGTGTTGTTGAGGTTGCTGCTGTTGATATGTGGCCATTGCCGGCGTTGACGCACCTTTGGCAAACGTTGCGATTGTGTTGGTGGTGGCGCCGTCGACGGATGACAAATCAGTGCCAATGCCGCCACCTCCGCGCTGCTGCGGTTGCTTGTTGCTGTTCAGCTCGGGAAGACTGAAAAGCCGTGAGTTCATTGGATTAAAAGTTTGAGTTTTTAGGCCTGTCACCAAAAAAATTTTGGAGCGAAAAATTCGAGTGCCTTTTTTTAATCTCCAATTTGAGGAATTTTTGGTAAAATTTTGAGAAAATCTTGGGTACTCAATTAATTGCCCAGCCATGCATTTTAGCGAATTTGTTAAAAATTTATAGAAATTTTAAAACTTTGCCAATTTTCCTTTAAAAATCCGCTTAAAAAAAATTTTTTTTTTTTTTGAAAAATGGGGGGGGAACGTAATGCATCCAACCCGTTCACCCTCGCCCCCTCCCCTTCCGAAATACTGACCTGTGAACCTTCTCGGAATTGAAGGGCGGCTGCTGTCCTCCACCCATGTCGTCGCTCTGCTGGTGCAGTCGTCCCCAAGTGGTCATCATTCCCATGCCTCCGCCGTCCCCTTTTTTCGTCGCCGCGTCGCCACGGAAATTATTGCCATGGAAAGTCGACGATGCGGAAGAAGACGTGTTGGCGTTGTGGTTTGGGTTGTTGTTCAACAGCGCGTCCATGAAACTGTTCTTTCGCCAACCATCCGTTGCCGTCGTCGTTGTGCCATGGCCAACACTCGTTGCCGGACGACGACGTACGCCGCTTCGTTTCTCGGCGGTGGCATTGAACACGCCGCCGCTGTACGCGCTGGTGTCGTTGTCTTGGTCGTCGTCATCAGCGTTGTTCAACTGCTCCAACAGTTGCAGCCCCAGTGCACCGTTGTTGTCCATGATGGCGGTGTACAACTGCTGCTGCTGTTGTTGATGCTGCAATGGAATAAAGATTTTTTACTGTTAATATTGTTTTTGGTGGTGAAAATTGTTGGGATAAAAAAATATATGTAAATTTAGCTTACAATTAACTCTGTTCCCAGTTCTGCAGAATTACATTGAAAGGGCCCCACCCCAGAAAAACATGGGTATTTTTTTTTAATTTTACTCAATTTTCTTAAGTGACCCAAAAATTTTTTTTGCCAAAATTTGGTCTCAAAAAGGCCAAAATTCCTCGTTTTTTCCAGGGCGCCAAAAAATTTTTAAGAAATTATATTGTACAAAAATTTTAGGATGGGGAGCAAAAAAACAAAACTCTTCGGGTGTCCCTCCCGAAATAAAATTGGTGCTCTGTAGCGAATATTAGTATAGTAGGCACCGTACCTCATCTCCATGACCATCCCTGTCCTCCTCCTCCTCCTCATGGCTATTGTTGTTGTTATTCATGGCAGTGGCGGTGGTGTTCATCGCCAGCAACTGCTTCAACTGCTGGTGTTGCTTCAACCGTCTCTGGTGCTGTTGTTTCTGTTGTTGCGCCACCGGCGGACTCGCAGTCGCCGTGGTGGTGAACGAGCCGCCAATGCCGCTGGTGGTCCACTGGCCGCTGTCCTCGTCAAAGGTCAGCTTGTAGTTGGCGTTGTGCTTGGTGCACTCGCAGCGGACCCGCAACTGTTCCATGTCCAACGAGTCGGTGGAGATCAGTTGGGCCGAGTCGGCGGCCGCTGCCGTCGCCACGCCGGCGGCGTCCAACGCCATCATGGCCATCATCATGCTGCTGCTGTTACTGCTTGAAAGGGATGGGTGAAAAAGTGTGTGATTTGTAATTTGTGTTAACCAAACACAATTTTTTTTTCTGCCAGTTTCGGAATTTATGTGGAGATTGTGAGAAGTTACGATAATGGATTTGAATTGGGGTGCACTTCATTACACCCGAAAAATTATTTTTTTCAAAAAATAATCAAGAATTTAAGTTTTTTTCATAAATTTTTTTGGGGGAGGGAATGCCCGCTCCGTTTTATTTGCTATGATGATGGATTTTTGCATTTTGTTGGAAGTGTCAATTTGAGATTTATTTATCACAAGACTACCCAAATCGTGGGGTTTGGAATTGGACCATGAAACACGGTTCCATGATCAAAATCCAGAAACTGTAATGACCGAAACGACGCCGGATAATTGAAAATGAGTTCATTTTAAATTTGGTAGTGCCATAAAACCGAAATTACTCGAAAATGTTGCCGTCCCGTGCCGTTTCTTCCGCCCCTCCTCCCCCTCGTGCCATTCCGCTCCCAATTTGTAGCCGTTGTTGTGGTCGTCCTCCCCCCTGTTGCACAACATCATCTTCGTCTCCACCATCCTCGTCTTCCTCATCGTCGTCTTCTTCGTCATCGTCATTTTGGCACTCGTCGCCGGCACTCGTCATCATCATCACGGAGGCGTCAAAGTCCAGCTGGGCCACATGTTGGTCAATGTACGAGGGCCAAAAGCGTCGCACCGGCGCCGCATTTGTGCCGACATTGGCGCCTGATGCCGCTGCTGCTGCTACTGTTTGATTTTGTGCGATGGCTCGAGGGGAAAGCATTTGGGGCCGACTTTTGCTGTTGCTGCTCAACGGTCGCTGCCGGTTGAACTCGTACAAATCCACCATCTGTTGTTGAGCAAAAGCCGGGAATGGGGTCAACAGAAATTAACCGCAAAACAATTCTTTTTCTGAATTAAGCGTTTGAAAACAAGTAAATTTGGGGAGAATTTCTTTTTAATCTATGAATTACGGTTTATTTTTGTATTTCTCGTCCTTTGCTTTAGGGAAATTTTTTTTCTCGTTCATTCTTATGGATACCGGACTTTTTTGAGAGGATAAAAGCGGGATTGGGCATTTTTGGTCGCAGCGCGTAAATTACTACGATTATTTTTTGCAGTTTTATTATTTAAAAAAGTGCTAAGAATTTAAAACATTATGCCAAATGGAATTTTTAAAAAATTTAAATGTTTTGCATCTTTGCGCAATCTCAAACCCCTATTTAGCAGCTGACGTATACAGCACAAAACACGGAGTTTTCCATTCATAAATTAAGACATAATGGTAAGAAATTTTAAATAATAAAAATGCAATTAAATTAGTAAAAAACAAAAATGGGAAAAGTGTCAGCAGAACGCGCAAAACAACAGTCGATCAACCGACCAACTAATTAACTGAACACAACACCTCTAATTGTTGTGTGAGCGTCAAGTTTTATGCGTTTGAAAATGCTCCGCTGCTGCTGTTGGTGTGAAGAGAAAATCAATTTTCCTTCCCTCCGCCCCTTCCATCTTTTGTTGCTGATTTGGGAATGAAAATGAATGAGGGGAGCGGGGAGGGAGCAGCGAGTGGAGCGGAGGAGGAGAGAAACGACGCTTTTGTGATCCGCCCGTTTTCCATTCTTCCACCACAGCTAATTCCCCTCCGTTTCCCATCCCATCCATCAACAGATGGATCACCGGAGGGGTCGCGAAATGTGTTGAACTCACTCAGTGATCTAATTTGTGAGTGATGAGTGAAATTGGAATTTCGACGGAAAATGTGAATTTTTGACAAAACGCGATTGACCCCGCCGACCCCACAAAACTGCTGCCGCTGTCACACATTATATGGAAAATGAAGCCGGTCGGCAGTGACATGAATTAATTTTGTGGTGGTTTGCGGGTGCTATCTTTTCGGAATCGCTAAACCCCCGCCGTCCGATGGCGGCGGTCGTATGCCCCCAATTTGTCATTCCATTTGACAGATGAATGAGTCATTATTATTAGCGGTGGAATTTCATAGCGTCACCTCACCCAACTGTCCGTCCTCTGCTTCTACCCATTTTTTCTCGTCAAACTTCACGTCCCCAAAATGAGGAGACAACTTTTTTTAAAGCGGATTTTTGTGGAATGTTTTGATGAAACTTTTACCGAATTTTTGGAAATATTGTACTATTAAGTAGAAATTTATGATCCCGGTAGGAAATAAATTTACTTTTTAGGAATAAAAGTTTTCCACTATCGTCATTTTATGCTTTTCGACATTGGTTAAAAACCGACAAAATTTCATTGTTCCCGGCATTTTCGTCCAATTTTCATGATTTCAAAATTTTTAAAATTTATTTTTCAGTGGGACAGGTATAGGGTACCAAGTTTTATGTGTAAAACCAGAAAAATAGGACAGCAAAAAAGTGTACGGGGTTGGGGTGGTGGCGATGAATTACTTTTTGCCAAAAGATTTCCCCGATTACATATTCTTTCTTCGCTTCGGACGCTTTTTGCTCCCTTTTCCCCGGGGAACGCGACCCAACTGCCGTGGTCTTCTACCGATTTTGCCGCTGGTGATGGATGGGGCTGGGAAAGCATTGGCCATTATTTGTGCCTCCTAACAATTTGGGGGGCTTAGCCGAGATTAAACTCAGAGATTGCTTGGCCATTGGTCAGACTTGGAAAATGGGGAAATTAATGGCAAAGACATAGCCATATCCCTCATTTTTGCAAAATTTTAAGTTGAATGGCAAGAAAAGCATGTTTATTGGGTTTTGCTGATTTGCTCTGATCATTGTTTAACTGATACATATTTGAAATAATTCTCCGAATTGTCGGAAAATTAATTTAAATTTGCATTTTCAGATCAAAAAGGTTCAACCAATTTGGGGGTCGCTCGTTTTTGGTCACATAAACACATAAATTGAACTGCTCGAACTCGTGGTTGGGTGGGGTCCGAGTGGGAATTTGTGTCTCACATTTTCGTCGTTTGTTTTTGTGTTGAGTGCGCCGCCGCGTTCAGCAGATTAGGGAGAAAACAAAAACAGAAAATTTGTTGTTGTCGGACTGTTCTCTGATGATGTTGCTGTTCCCTGAATTGTGTGACAACAAACACATACACAAAATTCGTTGCTGTCTTGCGACGGATCGGATGATCAATTAACGGAAATATTGATAATAATAATTAGATAATAATGGAGGGACAAAAGGCGGTGTCGTTGTCGTCTGCCGCTCTCTTTCTCTTTCTCTGCTCCTCTGTTGTTTTTGTTGTCGTTGTTGGAAAAATGTACCGGAAATGGCGCCGCGGGGTTCGCCGCGTTCGCCGCCACTGTTTTTGTTCAACACAAAGAGCTCCAAACGAGAGATAAATTGCTTCACTGTGAGAATCAGTGTTTTGGTGTCTGAGCAGAGCAATCGCTTTCGGCTAAAAGATGAATGTGTGTGAAATTTAGGGGGAGAGAGAGAGAGAGAGAAAAAGGAATTAGGATGGGTGAGGGTGGGATTTGGGTGGTTTAAGGTGGCATGGGCATGAGAGGGGGCTATCATTAGTAAGATTTGAGATGGATGGATTGATTTTGGAGGGTAAAATGGGGGATGGGGGAGGAAATGGGAAATGCAACGACAGCAGCAGGAAACGGCGGCAAAATAGCGATGGATTTGGCTACTACTGGATGAGAATGAAGAAGCCGGTCGGTCGGAAGCGGTGGTGGTGGCCAGCAGCAGTTGAAGGGCGGTGGAGAGGCGAGGCCAAGCCGGCCCAGCCAGCAAAGCAGGTCGATGGGGCAGGGGGGGGAGGGAACCAATCCATTGTTTACGACAAATGGTTGGGGAGAGAAGGGGGGGGGATGGGATGGGACTGCTGCTGGTTGGGTTGGTTGGGTTGGTCGATTGTGGCGTCGGTTGGCCTTGGCCACAGGGCCCAGGCCGAGGCCCCTCCCGCCACCAATGGCCGACCCCTTCTGCTGCTGGCCTATGTATATGTGTGTGTGTATGTTGTGATGTTTCTTCTTTTCGTCCATCCCCGCCCCCCTCTCCCGCCCGCTCCATTTCCCTCAATTCCCCGCATTTTGGGGCGGGGACAACAGCAGCGCCCCC
>CP049713.1:2636590-2761126 GCA_004148225.2 Heterodera glycines
TTAACCAAATTTTTTGAAATTTAGCAGGCTAATAGAGAATATTTAGGCCTATTGAATGATATTAAATTCATTCAGTTCTGTCAACTATGAAAGAAGTTGTGCCTCAAGAAGCAGGCTGGCGCCCAACTGGTCGGCGCCCAATCGACCCCCACCGTGGAATTGGTTGAGCGTTGAATTTATGACATCAAGAAAACAAATCATTCCATTTCATAGTCACTTTGAGAGAAAAAAGTCCAAAGGGTGCCCGCCCACGCACAAAAAATTGTTAAAAATGCCGACCCTAATGTGCCCGTGACAAGGCGCACACAGTCACGTAGCCAAGGCGGAAGGGGCGGGGAACAGCGCAAAAAATGTATGCGCACACGAAAAAAAGCAACGAGAAATAAAGAGAAAGGATATGCTTTTCAAAAACAAAGGCAGGCAAAAAACAAAGGAAAGAAAATAGTATATTTGCGGTTGTCACTTCTTTCAAAAAAATTTTTGTGCCATTTTCAGTAATTTTACAGTTTATAAAGCGACCACCCCAAAATATGTAACAGCGAGTAATATTAATGCATTTTAAATAAATATTTCCATATATGGGTATATCAGCAGCAGAACGGCATTTTCTTTATTTATTTGGTGGAGCGATGCGAGGCCATCATCAGCCTGGAATGAACGGTGAGGGGAAAAATGGAATTAAAAGATTTAATTTAAATGTTTTTACCTTCACTCACTTACATCTTCAAAGCGAAGACCATGGAGAGAAATTCCTCATAATCTGTGAAAAAAAAAAAATTGAAATTACGAAATACCGGAAAATAAAAAAGGCGAATTTGAAATTCGAACTCCAAAAATTGGAATTCACCAAAATCCCGGAAATTTTTTTTCTTCTTATGACGGAATTAAAGGCCTAGAAATTTTGCATGCCCCCGGATAAACGCTATTAAAAAAAAAAAAAAAATTAATTTTCTAAACAAAATGGACGCTATTTGCCCAAAAAATCTCTACATTTTTTGTTGTAAAAAACAAAATTTCCATAAATTGCCATCAGCAGTTAATAAAACTATTTTGGCATCATTCCTAAAAATTATGAGAAGAAAAAGCATATTACGAATGCGAATCCATCCGTCCAAGTCGGTGTCCTTTTCACGGAAAGCAGCGGTCAGCGTTTGGAGCACAACACAAAGTTGGATGAAGTCGTCGAAGTTGATGTGTCCTTGAAAAACAGACAAAAAATGACTGATTAATGTTTCGAAAAAGGGAAAAACAAAAACTCAGAATTTACACTTTTTCTCGCGCGCGTGTGCCGAGTTTTTGAACTACAACTTTTTTCATTGCCAACTAAATCCAACAATCTTGGTAACATTCGATAGCCATAAGAGTTCTCCATTAATCCGCAAAATTAAAAAAAATTCGTTAAATTTCAAAAAAGTTATGACCAGAAGAATTCAAATAAACCCGGTTGTTCGAACATTTTTGGCCACAACTTTTTAGAAGATTAACGAAATTTTGACAATTTTACAGACTAATAGAGGACACACTTAGGGCTATCGAATGATACCAAGATTGATGGATTTGGTTGACAAAGAAAGAAGTTATAGTTCAAAAACTCGGCCAAATGCAAAAATTGAGTGCCACTTCCCCTTATATTAGTTTCAGAGTAGAATTTTGGGTGCATTTCGGCGGAGGGAAACGAACGGTTTCGTAGAAAAATAAAATCAGGAAATTAAAAATTGCAAGAATATCAGCAGGCCGAAAAACTGATCAGGTAAAAATTTGAGAATTTAAGTCGGCCGATTTTGCCCACCAAAATATCGACAAAAAAAGGGAAAATATCTGTAAAACAATTGTTAAACTAGTGAAGAGGTAAATGTTTATATACCACCAACCTGTGTGGGTACGGTCAAATTTGCGCATTAACATGTCGTAGAACGGGCCGGACAAACGGTAGCCTGAAAACGGAGAGAATTACTGAAATTTGCAGCAAATTCCGGTCACATCATTGGCAATGAAAAACTCAGAAATTTGAATTTTTCTCTTTAAATTACCCCCCCCCCCCGGAAAACCAATCACGGTACCAAATTGGGTCAGTGCGTTGGTCAGCTCGGTCTTGTCAATGTTTCCGCTGTTGTCCCGGTCAAAAGTGCGGAACACGCGGGTCCAATCGTTGATGTACTGCAATTTTAAAAGGGTTAAATTTGTGCATTTTTACAATTCACTATGGACAACCAAAACACTACCGGGGGCAGTTGTTCCCCCGAAATTAAAAAAAATTCTAAACTTATTGTTAGAAATTTTTTTAAACAATTTTTATAAAAAAAAAGATTTCGAGCCTTTCTTGTCTAGAATGATCATTTGTTCATGGAGGTTTTTGTGGTCCCTGACCGCGAATCTGATATATTTGAACTAATTCCGATTTCCTAACCTAATTTTTAACAAAAATAAAAATAAAATAAAAAACGAAAATTTTTCGGGTAAAGGTTTGAAAATTGATCTTAGATGTTTGATTCGTGATCAGGGACCCTAAAAACCCTCGAGAATCGTTAACTTTGATAACATTGCCAAAAATATGGAACATGCAAAACCAAAAATGGGACGCCCTTAAAAAACCATGGGCCGTGGCACAAAAACCATTGGACGCCCAAAAAGCTGTCCCCGCCGCTAATCCACGCACATTCCACAGTGATTGGAACTCGGCAAAACTGATGCCGCCGTCGTTGTTGTTGTCAAACATCGAAATCATCATCCGGCACGTCTCCGGGTTGAACGGCTGCCACGTGCCGTTGGACAGCGCGCGCTGCAACTCGTCCGCACTGATCTGACCGGACCGGTCGCGGTCCACCGCTTGGAAAATTTGGTGCAAATTTGGCAACGGTTGCGGCGCTTGCATTTATCAAGAAAAATAGGAATAGGCAAAATGAATGCTTTCTTATGCACAAATTGAAATCGGTAAATCTAAAAGGTTAAATGTGATTGAAATGGTGATTTATGTAATTGTGGCTTTTTGAGGTGACGTCATGGAAAGTGCGTTTTAATTTTGATTTTTAAAGGACCAAAAGGTAAAATCCCGGTGGAAATTGATGCGATATAGTTAGTCTACACGAGTACAACCAAATGATCATTTTTTGTTTTAATCGTTTGCTTAAAATTCGGGGACAATAACAGCAACAAAAAAATATGAAAATTAATTTATTGCAATTCATTGTTTTGGTATTTTTTTTATTTGTAATTACTAATTACATCATAAGGAACTGACTAATTAGTCAATGGATTTCTCATCATTTTCCAACAAATAAATGGTGAATAATAAATGGAAAAAAAAAATGTTTATCAGCAAAAATTGATTGTATTTTTAAAATAAAATGATGAAAGAATTTTTGATCAGCCAAAAAGCAAAAGGAAAATGGATAATAAAACAAAAAATAAAAGAAAAGTGTTTATTGCGACTTCGAGTTGAAAAAAAATTAAGAATTTGGAGTCGTGTCCGCCCGCGTGTCGCTGCTATTGTCACTGAATTGTTCGTCCTCCTTTGGACGGGGAAAGGGCGCAATTAGGGAAAATAAATTTGAAAAAAAACAGAAATTGTTTCTTACATCTCCACTGGAACATGAGCTGAAATGATCGTCATCCTGAAATTGTGAGAAATTTTCATATAGTCAGCAAAAAATTTCGGGGGTGGGGCGGAGGGAGTCGCCTCAGGGGTGCACTTCATTCCCCCCCCCCCGCATCGCTTCCCCCTCCGAGAAATTAAAAAAAAAATTTTATTAACTTAGAAATTTTTCAAGAAAATATTAGAAAATCTTTTTATAAAAAAATTCTAAGAAAAAATTTTTCCAAAAAATCGCTGAAAATTTCTCTAAATTTTTTTTTTTCTTAGAATCTTCTTATAAAAAACTTTCTATGATTTTTTTCTTGAAAAATTTCTAGGTTGGGAATGGAGAGGCGGAGGATTTGGCAGTGCCGACGGCGCCGCCGTGACACTTTTTTGTTTGAGAATTTGGCTTAATAAAAAAAACAAACAAAATTTGTGATTTTGAATTACCTGACCTCATTAAGAACGATCGGGTTTTTCAATTTTTTGCATGAAATTAACACAAAAAAAATGCGTTGGGCTTAGCTGATAAAAATTTTGGTTGCTTCCAAGAAACTCCATGATATTTTTTGTATAAATTTCAATTTTTGTGCGCTGCCAATGTTTATAAATTCGGAATACCTCCTCTCCATTGTCCCAATTCGATGTTGTGTCCGCCCGCTGCGTGTCGTTGCTATTGGCACTGAACAATTCGCCCTTCACCGGCTGTTCCTCCCAAACGGTGCGCGGGTCGTTCCGACGTTTTTCCGCCCGCAAGTGCAACAGTGCATGATTGCTCGGCACAAATGAAAAGGGCACCGTGCTGAAGCATACCTTCAGAGAAATGGGGTCGGGAGTGGGTAAATGATGACAATTTTATTTCTTTTCGTAGCCCATCCATGGCCCTAATTGTACAATTAGCCTTCAAAATCCGCGATTTTTTTGTGAAAATTGAAAAAATAATTTTAAAAAGTAAAAACTCTCTCGAGATTTTTTTATTTTATAAATGTATCACAACAAATTAAAATTTTTTTAAATATAATAGGCCTCAAGAAAACTTTCGGAAAATAGGGTCCGTATCGTTTTGGCGCCGACGTTTTGGCGCCAGCCCAAGTTTTTGGGTTATAACTTTTTTTGTTGTTAACCAAATCCAGCAGTCTTGGTATCAATCGAAAGCTTAACATGTTTAGAAGATATTTCTAAGCTATTGCTTCGCGATTAGACAATTACCAAAAAAGTTATAACATGAAATTCCAAAAAAGTCGAAATTTTTGAGTTTTTTTCTTAATAACTTTTTTAGAAGCTAAAATTTTTGTTTGTTTTTTGTAAGGCTAATAGAGCTTCTGAAGGGCTTTCGAATGATACCAAGATTGTTAGATTTGGTCAACAAGAAAAAAAGTTATAATAAAAAAACTGAGGCTGGCGCCAAAACGTCGGCGCCAAAACGACCCAGTCCCCGGAAAATAATACACAAAAAAAGAAGAAATATTACGAAAAGTTTGTGTCCCGTACTGAGCGTAATCCCGTTGAGCATTGAAATTGCTGAAGAAATGAGCAATTTTTTATAGGTAATTCATCAGAGCTCATAGAGTAAGTAGCACATACAAAATCTAATTTTTGCTCATTTTTTAGTCACCCCCCCCCCATTTTTTTAAATTTGATTCTTTGAATTCGACCCATCGCTGATGTCAGATCGAAAAATTTTGTCATTCTTAACTAAATTTGTTAAAATACAAATTTTTCCCGGCGGCGCCTATCGGCACTGCCGGACCCCCCCCCCCTTGTGCGCCGCTTTGCTTTTTTTTGAAAACGCGCCTCAAAAAAATGATTCATCCAAATTAAGGTTTTGCTAATGCTATTTGCACCCGTCCAACCCCCCCCCCAAAAAAAACCTTTTTCGGCCTGCTGAACCGTACCCAACTCGACAATGGCAAAATGATTCGAATAGACCGAGGGCAAAACGCGCTTCACATCCAACACGCTCACATTGGTGATGTGCAAAAAAAACACACTGGCAATCTGTGCAAAAAAAAAAGACAAAATTATGGATATTTAAAAAATTGGCCAATTTAAGCCGCTCTCAAAAAAAAACCCAGCGTACGTTTTTCAAGTGTAGTTGGAGCAACCAAGCCCCTATTGTAAGCAGGAAAATTCCGAGGATCGAAAACAAAGAATTTTTTTGTGCTTTTCGCGACCAGAATTGTTTTGTTAATTTTTCGAAATTATAGGTGCAATGGAGGAGAAAAAGTTTTCCAACCAATTTTTTGCCCAAAAAAAAAAATCAAACCTCCTCAATACGCATCAAAGGCAAACTGTGTTTGTAATCCTCAATTCCGTCCACGTAAACGATATTCGATCGAACAGGCGGCGAAGGCTCAGTGCCGGGGCAACAAAAGTCAAGCGGAGTGACCGGTGGTGGCACCGGCACCTGGAAAACGCAAACTTACAATCATAAACAACCGTATATTCCGTTTTTTTGGGGGGAGGGGGGCGGGCTAAAATTGGGCCCTATTTTTGACTGGCCTGGTGTTTCAAAAAATGTTTGGACCGCTGTCTTCCTCCTTCACCTGCTGCGGGGGTGGCGACGGCACCCGAAACGGTCCGCCGCCGTTGTTTCTGCCATTGGCATCCCGTCGCTGGGCAGTGCCATTCCCAGAATTGCGGTTGCCGAATTCCTCCGTCCGGTTGTTGTTGCCCCAATTGCGGTTGCCGAATTCCTCCGTCCGGTTGTTGTTGCCCCAATTGCGGTTGCCGAATCCCTCCGATCGGTTGTTGTTGCCACAATTGCGGTTGCCGAATCCCTCCGATCGGTTGTTGTTGCCACAATTGCGGTTGCCGAATTCCTCCGTCCGGTTGTTGTTGCCACAATTGCGATTGCCGAATTCCTCCGACCGGTTGTTGTTGTTGTTGCCCCAATCGCAGTTGCCGAATTCCTCCGTCCGGTTGTTGTCTCCCCAATCGCAGTTGCCGAACTCCTCCGTCCGGTTGTTACCGCCCCAATCACAGTTGCCGAACTCCTCTGGAGACCAGCCGTTGTCCATTTTCAGTTGGCGGGTAAATATAAGTAAACCTCAAGTTATATACATATTTAAGAACATTGGTCCCACAAAAAAAAATGATGCAGCATAGGCCCCACAATATTTTTCACTTTCCAAACAAAATTAGTTTCCGTTGTCACTGATTGAGAACGAATCCGGCATCCATTCTGTTCAATTTTGAACCGAGGACAAGAAAATTTTTTTTTTCTATTCTGGCATGTACTCAGGGCTTATTGGGGCGTAGAACATGAACATGACATCAAATTTGACATCTGACACCATTAATCTATAATTTTTGGTATTTTTCCGTTTGGGGACCACATAATAAATTTTAAAAAAAGTCAACAAAGAGTCGCACTCCTATTTATGTGATTCCTTTTTTTGCTGATTATAGATTATGTAAATGTACGGAATTGCTTACACTCGTTTTTTACGCACCAAAAATGCATACATACATAAGTAAATTGTAAACAAACAACGACTATAAACACATACATATGAACAAATAGGCTGGTTTGTTTACATTGATTTCAGCCAAATAATGAAATTACTAATGAAAAATCATAGACTTGATAAAAATTATAGATTAACGATGTCAGATGTCAACTATGTTGTCTTATTTGTTGTGTTGGACTCAAAAGCCGAATAATATTCACAGAAAAATGCAGGTCAAAGTTTGGAGAGATGATGATGAATAAATAAATGAAGGAAGACTGGCGGGGAAAGGAGGGAAAGGCAGCATTTAAATCAGGGCTTCTATCTCAAAATTTTCAAAATAAGAACATCAGGGCCAAAAAATAAGATTTTAGGGTCAAAAATAAGAACATTTTGCAAAATTGCTTCAAATCAGTTATTTTTACAATTTATTTGATCAAAAATGTTTTAAATGTTATAACTTTCGTCTCTCATTATTGATTTTACACACCATCCCAGAAATGAGCTCCTGTACCAGAAAAGATTTGCATGTGTGGCTCAGTGGTTTTTGTAAGATAGTAAAGGGGCAAAGGGTGGTGGTTCGAGTCCGTTGTGCAACATGAATATTTTCATTTATTTTTGTCCAAAATATTAAAAAATCACGATATTTGGGAATTATTTTTGAAGGTTTTTGCCAACCAAATTGGATAATCTTGGTATCATTCGAAAGCCCTTGATGAGGAGAAGCTTTTTCTAAGCAAATTCTAAGCAATTTGATGAATCAGAAAAAAGATATGGGTGTTCCAAACTTGTAACTTTTGAGTTTGACCATAGACAAAATTAAATTCACTATAGAAAGATGCAGAATTCTTTTCTCTATCGATATGCAAAATTTGGTATAGATTGAACATGCAGAAAAAAAGTTAAACATCACGAAGTGAATGTTGTTTTTCCTAATAATGAAAATATTAGATAGTACGCCAAAAGGAGACAAAAAATTAGAGAAAAAAAGATAATGTTTTTCTCTGGCATTCTCTATTTATTGGTACACATCTCGTTTTTTGGGATGGTGTGTTTAGCAATTTTGAAGAGGAAATAAGCAAATCGTAAATTTCAGTGCATGTGGTGATCAAAAAACCAGATTTTTACATTTTTTCCGGCGCATTTTTCCAAAAAACTCTTTGGGAAATGGGCGGGGGGGGGAGGGTCTGGTGGTGCCGATAGGCGCCGCCGGAAATTTTTTTTGTAATTTCGTTCTGATTTGTTAACAGATTTTCACCAAAAAAGATCAATTTTCCAATTAAGGCCAAGCGAAGGATTTGTTGCTTCTAAAAACACTATTTTTTGCGGCGCGCTTTTTCCAAAAAACTCGTTGTACGTGCGAGTTGAGAGATCCGGCAGTGCCGATAGGCGCCGCCGGGAAAAATTCTTGAAAATCAAGTGACATTACGCCATAAATTACAAACTTCTGGAGAATTTTAAGAAATAAAAAACAAAATAAGAACAATCGCCCGAAATCAGAACATTTCTTACAAATAAGAACATTTTTATTTTGTAAGATTTGGACCCTCCAAATCAGAACATTTCTTATAAATAATAACATATAGAAACCCTGATTTAAATAGACAGAGACGGGTCGGGGGCGTTTTCGTACGAGCACAAATTTGTGGCTATGATTGTCAACCAAATTCAACAATCTTGGTGTCATTCGATAGCCTTAAGTGTCCTCTATTAGCCTGCAAAATTTCGGATGGAAAAAATATTATACGAATAACCAGTTTTTTCAGTTCCTTTGGCCATAACTTTTTCGAACCTTAACGAAATTTTTCCAAATTTTGCATCCTTTACTATCTTACAAAAACCACTTCGCCACACATTCAAATCTTTTTTGGTACAGGAACTCAGTTTCCGGACGCTGTGTCTAATATTCGTTTCGTCTTTATAGCGTTACAATTTTTTGTTGGTCAAGAAATTTAGTACTAAAAATGAAACTAATTATTAGTTCCTTATCATTTCTCCATTAAACAAAGTAAAGCACTTTTTTAGCCACCCAAAAAAATTTTTTGTGGAGATATTTTCGAGTGCGCTGACCACGAAATATGAAATTAGATTTACGATATTTCGAACCCGGAAGCGAATTCGAAAATAAAATCATCAAAATGAAAATAAAAGCAATAATAACAATATGAAATTAAATAGGTAATGTCCAATCAATTTTTGCAACTTATTTACAAAAATACACTCTCAGTGCGTCTCATTAGATTTTTTGTTCGAATTCGCTTCCGGGTTCGAAATATCGTAAATCTAATGTCATATTCGTGGTTGCGCACTCGAAAACATCTCCACAAAAAATTTTTTTTGGGTGGCTAAACCATATAAGTACTGTTACCTCCTCTGTCGAGAATGGGCAAATTTTCGGTTATTGAGGCCCTTTCAACTCCGAACTGATTAAAAAAATCTGTATTTTCGTGAATTTATATTCCGTTGCTGTGCTCCCATGTCCCAAGAATCGGCCAACAAAAAATTCGTTTTATTCCTAAACGAACAAGAATTTTGGAATTAATCAGAAACACAGAATATTAGGGAATTTTAAGAAATCGATTAGCTGAGAACAAAGTGATGCTTCGACAAATATTTGGATACCAAGTTTAAATTTTTATTATTTTGTTATCATTAGGGAGTGTAATTATATGGATATAAAATCGCGAAATATGGCCATAAAATATGGACCAAAAATCGCGAAATATGGACATAAATGGCAAAAATGTCAAAATATGGACATAAATTTTTCAAAATTGAGTGCAAAATTTCTTCAAATTTGTTGGTTGAAATTGCATATGAGATACATTTCCAAATTTTTTGACTCGGTAAGGCGCTTTGACAAAGACGGCTTTCGTTTTGCAATTAGTCGGTCAATATTCGGAAATTGGTCTCGAATTTTTTCGGCAATTACGTGCAATCATTTTAAAAGAAAAAAAACATAAAAGCTAAAATTTATTAATTTTTTTAGCGCAAAATCAACAACAAAAGCGAAATTTTCGCTTTTTTGCTTATTTTTGACATAATTTATTAATTTTTAAGAAAATTTAAATTTATTCAATATTCTCGAGAAATTTTGGCGAAAAAATGATTTTTTGAAAAATTTTTCGGTTTTGGGCTCAAAAAGGCTAATTTAGCTGCTGGGGGCCGTTCTAATAGAGGTTTTTTGAAAAATGCCAAAATATGGAAAAATATGGAAATATGGACATAAATCGCGAAATATGGAAAATATGGATATGGAAACCCATCCTAAAAGCTTCAAACCAAGCTAAAAACATGTTTTTCGTGCGTTTCAGGCCTCCCACAGTCCAGGAAAAAAATATGGATTTCCATGTAATTCTATTCCCTAGTTATCATTTTCACTATTCCCAGACCGTTGAAAATATTTTATTTAATGAAATCGTTGCCGAAATTGAAAAAAATATATCAATTTTATTAAAAGCATTGGAAAAATTTGTTATTTTTGGCAAAAAGTTTACGAAAAATCGCCATTTTGTTCGGACTCGCTCAGTTGGGCCGGCACGGTTGGGCCCCAGCATGCTTTTTCACTATAGCTTTTTTCTTTGTAATCCAAAATTGTTGGTACTATTCGAAAGCTCTTCACATGCTCTATTAGCCTTACAATTTTCAAGACTGGAAAAAATTTTATTAAGAAAAAACTTCAAAATTTCGACTTTTTCGCAATTTTCATGTATAACTTTTTTGGTAATTGTCTAATGGTGAAGCAATAGCTTAGAAAAAGCTTCTAAACATATTAAGCTTTCGAATGATACTAACAATGTTGAATTTGGTTGACAAAGAAAAAATAGCCAAACAAGTTCTGGGGCCCAATCGTGCCGGCCCAACTGAGGTAAACCGATTTTGTTGGGTTTTTGAAAAAATTAGGGTTGAAAAATAAAGCTCCCCCCCCCCTTACTGAATTAGAGCCCCCCCCCCCCCCCCTCTGAAACAAAGACCCCCTTATTTGTCCACTAAGTTACCGCCGACATTATCCGACAGAAAAGATTTTTTAGTCTTTAGCATGGTTCCGATAGGTTTTTTGGCGGAAGGCATTTTCACAGTGTTTTTTTCATTCTGAATTATACAAAAAATTTACCATTGTTTTTGAAAATCCCACTAACCTATTCCAAACATTCCATTGCTTTTCCAAGTGCTTTATTTGTATTATTTGCACCTCCCCCCCCCCCCCCCCCAACAATGCCTGTTTCAATGCGTTTCGCTTGAAAAATTTCGCATTTTTTCCAACGAATCGACCCAATCACAAGCAAAAGGCCTCGAGAAACAAAAGGCAAAAAAAAGCAAATAAAAAATTGTTTTATCGGCAATTCTAAAAAAAACAATCCCTATGAAATGGAGTGTGTGAAAAATGACAAATTAGATAAATTAATGGGAAAATTAAAATACGGAACAAAATCGTACAATGAATGTTAAGGAAAAATGGTCACTTTTGTTGCATGACTCGCACTAGAATAAGGTGTTCTACAAACAAATGAGAACGACGACACGTTTTACAGCAATAAACGAAAGAAAAATGGAGAAAAAGAGGAGGCCTTTCTTCTAATGGGTTTTCGGATGTACAAATCGACGATGCAAAGCATGTGGATTAACCCTAATTAAGCCAATGTCTGGCCATTCAAAAAACGACACTTTTTAAAATTCCGCATTTTAGGGGGCAATCAAAAATTCCACATTCTTTTACATGACAATCCAAGAATCCGTTGAAGGAAAATTCAACTGGTCAAATGGCGCCAAATGCTCAATTTATTAGTAAATTATACACCGAACTAAGTCAAACCAGCCAAAAGATTGTCGAACTTAATACCACATAAATTGACTTTCACTGAAAGCATTTTAAATGTTAAAAAATATATCAAGTTCATCCAATTCGACAATCCATGGCATGAGAATTGGGACAAGAATGATTGCCAAATGATGAGGAACAACAAAAAGCATCATTTTCAAATTTCATGCATATTAAGCGGTGCGATGGTGGTCAGGTGATTGATTTTATTCATTCACATTTTGTAGGGATGACAAGTGTTTATTCCCGTGTTTGTTTGTCCGTCAATTGTATGTGTGATGGATGTGTCAAGAAACTAATAAACGAAGACAAAATAAATATCCGTGTTCAATGGGAGAGCGAGCGAGAGGAAGAGAGAACAATAATGATGATAAAGCATTTTTTTTTGAATTTTATCATTTGAATCAATCAATTAATCGGTCAGAGAATTGATCAATGCGCTACAATGTGTGGAGGAGGAATGGAGAGGCGAAAGTGTGTGTGTAAACTGATAGTAAAAAAAATCGAATAGGCATTACATAAATAAAAAAGAAAATAATAAAAATAACATTACATCGATCGGAGACAAATTTGATAAATACATAAGTTATACAACTTGAGATGTTTGTGGACCGCCTAAATGTGGTCAAAAAAAAAACAAAACAAAAAAGAAAAACAATTAGGTAAATCATAATCATCAAACGAACGACGAGAGAGTGTGTAATAATGTACGCGCACGAACAACAGAGAGCGAATGAGAGAGGAGAAGAGATAGCATTTTGTATTGGGTTGGCAAAGAAAACGAGGGGGAGTGTGTGTGTGTGGAGGGGGAGAGATAGAGAGGAGGTCCGAGAAAGGGGAGGTGTTTGTGTGTCTGTTTGAAAATAGCGACTAAAATAAATTAAAGAAAAGAGACAAAGAGGGATGTCCATGGGTAAAACACGACGTTCCTAAACAACAAAACAGCAACACAACATGGTCTTTTTTTTTGGTTGTTTTGTCTTCTCCCTGCTGCTCCCGTCCGCCGGTGTCCGCGTGGCGGTCAGTGTTTCCACACAATCCACGGGCATGACTCGTCACAGTCGTTGTGGTGGTTGTGCTGCGACAAGGTGGACGATGACGACGACTGTTGCTGCTGCGACGACACTTCGTCCGACGGGTGCACAATGTCGGAGTTGCAGCGACGGCTGGTCCGCTTGCGCGACTTCTTCTCGTTCTTCTTTTTCTGTCCCAGAATGCTCGAGTTGCTGAAAACGAGGCGAAAAATGAAGGACCATTGATCAAATGGGAGGGTGTGTTTAGGACCGCAGTGCTTTTCTCTAGAGAGTCCCGACGTTTTAGACCGAAAATTTAGTGGCATTTCGTTTTTAGCAATAAATCCCCTTTCTGCATTTGAATGCCATGTGCCCACACAACGCACCTTCGGAAGTATCTGGCATGGACACACTCCGAGAAGGACACACGCTTCTTCACAATCGGTGCAGGCGCCGCGGACTGTGCGGAGCCGTCAGTGTCTTAAAAAGGGGAATGTGAGGTTGATATTTCCCTGTAATGATCGAGATTTCAAATCAATGGGCGATTTCTTACGGATCCCAGCCCAAAAATATATCCGTTAGGGTTTTTTTCAAACCAGACAATGAAAATTGAAATGCAATAAATCATAAAAAAATTCAACGGGGTTTCGACGGCCTTTTTACATTTTTCATTAGAATTTGGATTTTTTGAGAAAAAAACAATTCAGAGTAGTTATGATCCCAAAAACGCCAACAAGACTCACCAATTGTCTCGCTGGAGCACGAGGACGGGCACGAAGAGGAGGACGACGAATTGTTGCCGCCATTTCCGTTGCTGCCTTGCTGCTGTTGGTGCATGAACTGCTCCGTCTTGTTGTCCACAATGTTGTCCTCCAACTGTTCATCAAATGAGCCCAGCAGCCCTCCACCGGGCGACATCGTTGACGACGACGACGACAGTCTGCGCAGAATGGACGCGTTGAACGCGGCGGCGGCCGAGTGCTGCAGGGCGGAGAATTGGTCGTCCGGAATTGCCGCGTCGTCCAACACACTGTCGGACACCGAACGCTCCAAAACCAATCTGAAAAAGTTAGGTAAAAATGGAAGCGAATTATACAATGTTTTGATAGCAAAATAAAAAGTTTCGAGGGGGTCGCAAATTTTAAATTTTCATAACAAAAAATCTTTCCTAGGTGCTGCCGGCCCAAAAAACTCCTATTTTTCAATAATTAACTTAAATCCCAAAAATTTTAGATTGACGTCCAACCCATTTTTCCATGTATGCCTTGGTAAGTCGTGTAACATTTGCCGAAGGTAAAAAAAACACCCGAAATCCGGCATTTTCACTCCATTGTGCAACTCAGACTTTTCTTTGAACAACAATTCCCGTCCTAAATTGTACCTGGTCGGCACGCGTCGCAAATGGTTGCGCGGCATCGGCGACGGCACCATGGTGAACCTGTTCGGCTGCTGATGTTGCTGCAGCTGTTGTTGTTGTCCACTAGCGGCACCATTTGCAAATGCCATCTTCGTCATCATCAGCAGCGTCGAGTCATTGTTGGCAGGAACCGGCGACGGCGGCTGCGGCGCCCTCGGCTTCTTCAGAATACTGCGCAATGGTGGCATGGTGGCCGAACGCGGTGGCAACCCGTCCCCGCAGTACGCCGGACGGTCCAATGTCGTGTCACTGTCCGCGCCGCCATCGTTGTTCTCATTACTACTCCCATTGCTGTGCCCACTCTTGTAGCACATGCTGTCGCTCAGTTGGCGATGCACCGCGCCACCCGCCGTTTGGACGATGGACAGCGGAGTACGGCGAGCAACCGAGGCGGCGGTACTCATTTGATCGCCCTCCTTCTCAATGCCATTGCTGGTGATGATCTGTTTTTGAATTTGTGATGGAATAAGTATGACCATCCACCACGAAATATTTCCATTAGGCCCGTACCAGGGGGTGGCCAAGGAGGATGCATCCACCTCCGAATTGAAAAATAATTTTTTTTTTTTTTTCAAAAAATTGGCATTTGGCGAAAATGATTAAAAATTTCCCGTTTTATTGCACCGAAAATTTAGGAACAATGATTTTTGGGAGAAAAAAAGCCACTCGGGCGCCCTCCCGAAAAATTTTCTGATTACAGGCCTGAGTTCCATGATTATTGACCAACCAATTTAGCGCTGACAATTGCCACTTGTGGGCCAGACGGCCCGGTCTTTGGCGGCGACAGCGGTGCCACCAACGATGATGCATTGCCATTTACGGTAGTAGCCATGACATTGAAGCTGTTCACGTTGTTGTACCCGTACGGCGAAGAAGATGATGATGACACGTTGGAACTTGGTTGGCACAATTGCGACAATGACTGTTGCTCACAATCAGTGGTGGTGTTTGGTTGCCCGTATTTCTGAAAAAGGTAATTAAAAAAAAAATTATATAAAGAACTGTTGTTTTCTTCCCTAATCCTCAACATAATCCTCTTTTTGCCACCCTTTTGCGTTTTCCCCAGCCCCTCTGCCCAAAAAGGACTCCCCGCCCACCCCATCGTTCAATTTTTTCTCATGATTTTTTTTTACGTCGTTTACACGTCACACATATAGCACGAAATGTTCTTCTTTCCCACTTCATTTTCCCATCACAAAAAAGGAGATTAATATTATGCAAAAATCGTTTAATAATTTTTTGTGCTTTTCGGGTTTTTCACACATAATTTTAAAAACAGAGAGAAGGAAGGGAGTGAATAAAAAGGAAAAATAATATTGAGAGGAAAAAAGAGAAGAAAAACGAATAAAAGACACAAACAATGAGAAAACAGAGAGCAAAGAAAAATGCGACTTGAAAAACAGAGAAAAAAATAAACAAAATGCGGAAAAGAGCAAAAAACAATTTCAAAAAGAGAGAAGTGTGATAAGAGGAGAGAAAGTGTGAGGGAGAGGAAGAGAGAGAGAAAAGAGAGAGGGAAAAAGAATAAAACAAAATTAATTGAAAAGGGAAGGGAAGGGAAAAAATAAAAAGAGAGAGAGAGCAAAGAACAGAGAGTCATCACCAGCAGAGAAGGGAGTGGGGGGCCTAATTGAGTTTTATTGAAGCACTGACAACAAGCAGAAGCAGCTAATGAAGAAGAAGCCATCTTTAGCCACACCCCGTCCTCTTTTTTCATTTGTCCAACACACCAAATGCACATTACTATTATTATTAGCATTTCGCTAATGAAAAAGCATTGGCCATAGGCTTTTCTCCAGCGCCACCACTGCCAACGCCAGGCACTCAACTGAACAGCGCACTGCACACACACACAAATTATGTATTCCACGCAAATGTGCACAAGGCCATCACTTCTCTCCGCCACTCACTCACTCATCAGTCGTCACATCTCTCCCACACCATTCACACAAAATCCCCCTAATTTAGCGGACCAAAAATAGAGAGAGAGTGGTCGGTTGGTTTTGTCGGGTTGGATGGACTGACAATGAGGGGACGGACGATGGGTGGATGAATTTGGGGAGAGGGAGGTGTACGGATCGTCGACACGAGCAAAAAAATGAAAATGTGTGTGAACAGGAACAAAAAAATTGAATGGGTGGAACATGTGCCGTTTTTGTTGTTGTACAAATTATAAAAATTGGAGGTGGCGGGGGGGGGGGAGGCGCAGAGGGTGAAAAAGCGCCGGAAAATTGGGCACAAAATTTTCCGGTGAAATGACAGCAAAATGTACAACAACAGAAAAATGGATGACAAATGCCGGAACAATTATTTTGGTACAGTACTGTTTTTGTTTCGGTTGTACTAGTTTTGCGGAGTAATCAAACAAGAATTTTTTGAATTCTATTAAGGTTTGGGCCTGTCTGAATTTTTACACAAAAAATATTTCGTCAAATTTATTTTTTGGCATACTGTTAAAAGTTTGAGGACACAAATTCACCATGGACAATACAGGGGAATGTGAATGATAATGAAGAAAAGCAGCGGCGCTTTACATGAAAATTTAAGCCCCATTTGCCATGCCTTTGACCGTTTGTTCCGTCTCAAAATTTAATCCCCCTCCTTCCTCTTTAAAAAAAGGCCAGCGCCATTTTTCTTGTCCATTCTTTACCCGTTTTAATCCCAACGACCAAGCCATTTAGGGCACAAATTTTAATAAGCGAAAATGCCATCGTTTTAGGGAGGGAAGAAGAAATGAAAACAAAAGTGACGTGCCGCCACACTTGGCAACGTATTAAACACACAACCACAAAAAAGGCACAAAAATCGTTGTACGATACGGCGGATGAAAGATAAAGTCCGCCGCCGGAAACATTATCGCAACTTCGGCACTTTTGTGCCGATGCCATCCATCAACCACCACTTGTTTATTAGTAGGGTCATTTTTTTAATTGAAATTTAAAACCAAAAATGGTGATCTAACTGAAACCGACATCACCCACCTTTTTCAATGGTGGCCTCTGCAGTGTCAACGACGGCATCGGTGCCATCGATAACGTCGAAGAATGTTGTCCCGTTTTTTGTGGTTTCGCTGATGCGCCCGTAGTTGTCGTGCAAATGCTGCTGCTGCTGGACATGGTCGAGGACAGTGTCAGCGCGTCAATCAGCGGAGACCCGTTGCTGCCCGTGCTGTTGGTGTCGCCGGCGATGATTGTGCCAAAGTTGAAAATGCGGCGCCGCGTGCGTGGCACAGTGGCCCAGCATGGACTGTTCGCGCTGTTGTTGGTGTTGTTGTACTGCTCCGACTTGTCGGCCGCAGTCGACTCCTTGGCGCGCAGTGACGACGACGACCCGTTCAACAGCAAATAGTCAGCGGCAGCGCCCGGCGACGCAACGCCCGAGTCCACGGAGGTGGCCGGAGACGAAGCGGCAACCGTCACGGCCCCTTCGGCAACTGGCGATGGTTTGAATGGCGGCATTGTTGCTGTAGCTCCGTCGTCTTCCCTTCTATCGTTGGTCGACGGGGGAGGCACCACAAAGTCGGCGGTTTTGCCATTGATGTTCTAAATTTTGAAAAAAATTTTCGGATTAATCCCATCCCCATCATCATTTGATTACTTTCTCGTCGTCCTTTTCTGCCGCAACAGTTGGCGGTGCCGAAGGTGAAGGCGGCGCGAGCAGTTCAGCCGCAGCTATTGCAGCCGAAGCGGCGGCGGAATCGTCCCCACCGGCGCGTCCATTGTTGGCACCACCGCCACCATCATCTCCATGCCTGTTGTTGTTGGCATTCGCTGCTGCTGATGTCGCCGTCGTCAACACGCTCAACGAGGACAGTGACCTTGGCAACAATGCCGTCGTCATTTGAGTGCCGGTTCCGCGGTCGCCGCAGAATTTTGGCGAGTCGCCGTTGCCAAATGCCGCAGGCGGCACCGCGTTGGGCGTCGGCGATACGGTGAAACGCGAGATGGCGCCAGTGATTGCATTACCCGCAGAAGAGGGAGCAGTGACGGCAGCAGAGCGAGGCTTGGTGAAGAGATCGATGGGAGACGAACGAGCGGAACCCTTTGGGAAAAATGGGTAAAGCAAATGCAAAGACAGAATTTCGGAAATTTATTTTCTGTTTTTGGCATGCAACCCAAATTTGTAACATAAAAAATGCCAAACCGTTTCGAAACAGACCAAAAAGAAAATTTTTTAGGAAATGTCAAAAACTTAGCGACGAAAAATTTCCTGCGCACCGAAAATTGGATGTGTACTGAGTCGGCGGCGCGGAACAGAATGCACAACGGCGACCGCTTGGCGGTGGCGCTGTTCAACGACGCCGCAGCGGCAGCCATTTTCAGCGACCGGTCCAACTCGGCACGCAACAGTTCAACCCGTTGGATGCGCTCCGCGATGGCACCACCGCCAATGGCACTTTGGGAAGAGGATGACGAAGAGGTGGTGGACGAAGAGGACATGATCATTTTGAGAATAAGTCAAAGGTTATATGGGGGAATGAATATGTGTTGTACTTCTAATTTATATGCTAACCTGAAAATGGAGAAAACATTGAAAATGGCATTTTTTGGAAAATTGGGGAAATGAAATTTAACAATGGCAATAAAAATGTAAATGAAACGCATTGAAACAGGCGTTGTTTTAAGGGGTAAGTGCAAGTAATAAAATATTTAGCACTTTCCAATGCAATGGAAATGTTTAGAAAATGTGGAAAGGCGTGGAATTTTCCAAAAAAATGACAATTTTTTTTTGTGTTTAATTTGGAATGGAAAAAATGCGCTTAAGCGTGGGAGGAGGGGATGGGATGGGACAAAAATATGTATGTACCTAAACTCGGATAAAACAAATAAATTTGTGTTACAGAGATCATCCGACAATTGGGGGGGGGGAGAGAATGTGGGAAAAATGAAAAATGGGTGTCATCACACGACTGACCACTCACTCTTTTTAAAGATGATGTGAAAGGAGAGCATTTTTTATGCAAAAAACGAGCCACCACACAATGAAGTGGGCTTAAAAATGGCTGCTGTTTGTGGAGCACTGCCGCTTTTCTTGTGACTTTAGCGTTTAGCGCCTTTTGTGTTCTGTGCACCAATGATCGCGGGGTTTTGGAGGGGGGGGGGGGGGGGGGGGGAAAACATACCAACTACATAAAAAAATCAGTAAAATTTTATTTTAAGGATCATCTGGTAAAAACGACGGGGAAAATCGGCATCGGTGATTCAATCATTTTTAAAGACAAACAAATCATTTTCTTTGGAATTTTTTTAAATTTCTTTTTTTTTTGAATGCGATAAAAAATGCAAAGCATTTAATAATATAAAATTAAAAATTAGAAATTTTTAAGCCATAAAAAATAAAAATTTTTATGGGTTAGAAAGAAGAGGAGGAGGTGCGCGATCAAAAAAACAGCACAAAAAACAAAGACGGCGTTTTTGTGTTGGGATAAATGAGGGGGGGGGGGGAAATGTCGGCGTTTGGCGGTGGTGGAGGACAAACCCCCAATATGTTGGGAATTGAATGGGCAATATGCTGCTGATGTGTAGCAGTAGTAGCAGCAGCAGCAGCTGCAGCTGTGTTCTGCCGTGATGTGCTGCTGCTGATGACTGAGATGGGATGGGATGGAATTGGTGGGAATTGGGAATGATGGACATGGACACACAAATACAACACACTTTCCTCATCCTCCACCATCACCACTGCCGCCAAACAGACCATCAGCAGCAGCAGCAAAGCCGCCACATTTATCCGCTTCCTCCTCCTCCCTCCTTTCCTCCGCTCCTCGTCTTTTGAAGATGCATGTTGACGATGATGGTTTGATGACTGAACTGACTGATTGTGCACTTTGGGTTGGTTTTTACATGGCCACCATTTTTTGTTTTGACAATGGGCGGTGACTGTTTAGGGATGGATGGAAAATGATGAAAATCGCTAAATCGTCTACATCTTTAATGGCCCCAAAAATGAGGGGGAGTGGGTGGACGATGAGTGAGTGAGTGAGTCCAAATCACACACACTTCCATTCTCAATCCCTTCCTTTCTTTCCTCTTTAGCGGATTTTATGACATAATTGGGCTCTGCTGCTTGTGCCACCGTTTTGGCGGCACTCCCAATTTTATGGTGTCGTCGTAGAACTTCGATTTCTGACTGCTCCCCATTTTTTTAGTATTTTAGTCCATTTTATGTCCAAAAAGATGGTGGCTTTTTATGAAGAAAACAATTTTTAGTGCTCCTCCCCCCCCCCCTTCTCCCAGCAATTAAAAATGAATAAAAAAAATTTTGTGTGGAGGGCGATGGGGACGGTTGGAGATGATACGTGTTTAATGTACGTAGAAAAATCGAGAAAAATCATCTATTTTCTACACTGACCCAGCCCAAAGAGTAGAAATTTGTTTAAATTTTTTGAAATTTCATTCCAAAATTTCCAAAAAAGGAATTGCTGGGAAAGCGGAAAAGCAAAAAGTGATTATAAAATGCTGCGAAAACATTCATTTTTGTATGTATTCCCCCGTTTTTTTTCCATCATCCATTTTTGCTTTCTCGTCGAAAGGTCAACACGCCTTTTTTGCGGGGCATATGATCGAAGGAAAGAGCACACACCTCGATGGACGACGACAAAAACAACAACAGCAAAAAATGTCAGTTTTTTTTTGTTTTGTTGAAATGCCAAGCCCAAATTCATCCTTAAGTTTTTGATCAAAAAAAAATACTCGGTGAAGGCGGGCGCTAAACTTTTGAGAGAATGAATGAATGAATAAAAAACGGATGTGTTTACATATGTTTGTATGGATGGGGCCACATTGGTTTTGTGTGTGATGTGATCATACAAATAATTATTGCACATGTGCTGAGAGGAAAAGGGCAAAATGATGGCAATTTTCCGGTAAAAAAATGCCAAAATTTCCTTTTATGTATGCCGAAACTTTTGGAGTCGAAAAATTGGCTTCAAAAAATTGTGTCTTTTTTTTGGGGGGAGGCGGAAGGGGGGGGCGATCTGTTGTACAAACATTACGACAAGAGACTCGGTAAACCTGGATTGGCCTCGTGGTACCAGACAGCGAAGTGTATATGTCCATTTATAGATGAGAAAAATTGGCTCCAAAAATTGTATCCTTTTTTTTTGGGGGGGGGTAATTAGGAGAGGCTCGGTAAACTTGATAAAATCTAGTGGTACCACCAGAGCAGTAGTGTATGTACGAGTTGGAAAACTTGGTAAAACGCGTCGTTGGGGTTGGTCCTCTCAAATTTTCGACATTTTTCGTTGATTTTAGTTGGACAAATTTAATAAAATGAGAAATGAGCGTGATTTGAGTGAATGATCCTCAGCAGAGCAAATTGGAGGAGTGCGGCGAGCAGTGAACAAAACAAACAAACAAAAAGCGACGGTGGGGGGGGGGTAAAGTAAAAGTGTGGACGGACAGATGCAAAAGTGGCGGTGAACTTTGAAGAGGGGCATGGAAATGGAAAATGGAAATGATAAAGTGGGGCGGCGGGAGGGAGCAAAAAAAGGGGCATTAAAAAGTGACTGATCACTTTTGCGGGAGTGGGGGGGGGGGAATGGCGAGAGGAGGGAGGGGGGAGGGAGTCGATCAGTCTCCCGTCCCGTTGTTAAGGCTAACTTCAGGTTCATTTCATTTCAGCATCAGCATCATAATCATAAAATAAATAATTGTGTGTGTGTGTGTGTTTGAACGGGGTTAGCTACGACGACAGTGGCGAAAGAGTGGGGGGAGGGAGCAAATAAAAATAGGGGGGGGGGAATGGGGGCAGCAGCAGAGGGCGGGGAGCGGGGAGGGGGTAAAGGATGATGCAATTGCAACAATCAACAGCAGCAGGGAAGGGGAAGGGGGTGGGAGAGTTGGAGTTGGACGACCAACCAAACAAGTGAAGGACGATGACAGACAAACCGCCGGGGGGGGGGGGAGAGGGATACAAAAATTGGGGGGGGGGAAAGTAAAATGGGAACAAGGCAAGGGGGAGGGAGGGGGGGAGGGGGGGGTGAAATCTTTGGGTTTTCAGCACCAGAGGAGGGCTAAATCGGCTTGTCCCCCTTGCCCCACTATAACTGATGAAAAGTGTTCGTGTGCATAAAGGGGGACAGACAAGAGCTAGGGGTATTGGAGACTGAAAATTTTCCAAGAGTCGAGACAAATGATTAACCCCGGGACTCGAGACCAAAGTTAGAGTCTAAACAATTCCCAAGTGTAGGTAGAGACTGTAACCGTGGGGCTCGATACGAAAATTAGAGCTTACATATTTTCCCACCAAAACTTGGTCAAGAAATAAGCCGAAACAAAACGTTTTGCCTATTCGAGATTTCGAGAATATGAGGCGGTGCACAGCACCATTAACTGCTGGACAAAAACACTGGCAAATATAATTAGTGGTGTGGTGGTGGTGGAGGTGCTAATGATTTTGCTAATGATTATTGCATCAGGCTTTTCCCCTGCTGCTGCCCCTCCCAGAATTTTCTTGGTCCATTCATTATTTGTTTGTTCCCGAAAACATTATTTTGTGAAAATGGGCGAGAAATGGTGATGAGAGGAGCTTTCTGCTGTTGGCTTGGCTGGCTGCTGACACACAGCCAGCCCAGCCACTCACTGTGTTGTGCTCATTAGCCAACCAAAAGCGCCGGAGGGGGGCACAGCTATTGCCAGAATGAGTGAGTGTGTGTGGAAGGAATTAAAAATGAATGGGCGGCAAATGGGAGAGGTGATTAATTAGCAAATCATCCGACAATGATGCAGCCGCTGGATAGGGGGGGGGAGGAGGATCGCTCCCTCCCTCCATTTTGCTTCCAAATCAATTAGCCCCCAGCCCGGGGGGAATTTAACGGAGTGCCAACAGCTGAAGCTAAGCACGGGATCTCAGCTAAATACGTCAGTTTGTTAATTATGGCTAATTAAGTCGCTTCAAAAAGGGGACCGATCAAACGATTGGGCAGAGATATTTTAAGAAGGTGAGGTCACAGAATGGGGATGATGGATCGATCAGTGATCAACTTTTGGAAAGATCAGATGGGTTACGATGAGGAAGAAGCTTTGATCTTGTCTTTTTTTTTGAATTAGTCCGGAACTTCTTTTGGAGGAATGGAGGAAAAAGGGTGAGGGGCAAAGGTGCTATGTCGAAGCGACAAAAATATGGGTGTTTGTAATAATTAAATTTAATTATTACAAACACCCATATTTTTGTCGCTTCGGCTCACCACGAGGGGCAAAGACGTCATTAGTCAATTAATTACTTAATTAATTAACGCATTTAAGAAAGAGAAACAAATGGGGTGTGTGCTTAGAAATGGTCAGCGGATCAATGCTGATCGGATTGAATGATGAAAGCCAAAAATTGCGAATTTGACAAAATTGCACCAATTTCATGCCCAAAGAAACTCATGGCATTGTGCCACTACAATGGAGAATTTTGGCAGGACTGAAGAGGTACAAAAAAGGTGGCGGTGGTCAACAGAAAGTACTATTCAAGCGATGGATGATACAGTATACCCTCTCAAATGGGCCCAGCTTAATCTACCGTACGCTGACAGTGAGACTGTACTCTGGAAAAATCCTTTTTTTTCTCCCAACAGTCACAGGAGGAGAGGAGGAGGAGGATGATAATGTGCTCTGTGTGTAGGCACTGTTTTTTGTCCATTTGCCTCCCCTTTAAATACCCCTCCCCCCTCCCCACCGATTTTCAAATCGGTCGGTCGGCCGTGTGTATATTTCTGCCCCGATGCACTTTCCTTCAATTCCCCCCCCCCCACTTGTTTTGTCATCTTTCGTCCTCGCCGACTTCGTCTTCGTCGTCCTTATACATATGGCCACATTTCCTCCCCCCCCCCGCTCTTCCGCACTGATCCGATCTTTGCCTCCTTTTCTTCTCCTCCTCCCTCTCCCGCTCTAATCGCCGTTGATCGGAGCACAGCGGAAGAGGGAGGAGGAAGGGAGGGAGAGAGAGAGGGTGCAATGGGGTGATAGGCGTGGGGGAAGGGGCGCCGAGGAAATCGCGAGGCATTTAACCGTGAATTTTTTTTTTGCTTTATAAATATTGTATTGTAATATGTGTACACACATAATAAATTTTGTTTTGACCGATGACTGTGTCCGTGCGTGTGTGTGTACTCAGTCCGCCGCCCTCTACCGGAAGATCTCGGACACACGGTACAGTTGAGTCCCGCCGTCCCAACTGCTGCTGGACAGAGCATTTGAGTCCCAGTAAAGAAATTGCATTGGCATGGGGACTAGAATTTCCTATAAAACTCAGCTACCCCCTGCTGTACAATCTCTTGGTAGGGAGCAGACATTTGAGCCCCGTGCCGGGAGAGTCCCCGAAATGTTTTCACCCCCCACGACACCCTTAATGATACCGATCACCCACCCTCTTTAAATAATTTGGGAGAGACCAATCAAACAAGAGTTGCTAATTAATTATTTATTACAAACATGATGATAAGATCGAGACCAAGAAAGCGAGACGGGAGGGACTCAAATGTCCGTACGTCCCCCAATTGCTTTCTTTTCGCCCGGCGGCGAATGGTCACAGTTTTGTGTACCAGCAGAGAGACCCCCAAATGATTGAAAAAGAATTGGCTGGCCCTGGCGGCGGTGTTCTGCTCCCTCCCTCCTCCACCCCGTACTCCTCCAGCTCCAACAACCATTTCCATTCCATTTTTCTCAAAATGTGTCCTGCTCTGCTGTCCTCTGTTGGTGGTGTTTATTTATTCATTTGCCCCCCCCCCCCGCCGCCCTTTTCATTCTTTCATTCATTTCGTCGTCGTTCCATTTTGGTCACGTTCCCGAGAAGGGCGAGGGGAGGGGCAGGGGGGGGGGAAGAAAAGCGAAGCCCACACACAGAAATTGGTGTGGGAAGTGGGGACGGACTGTGTTCTGATGAAAGGTTATGGGAAAATGGGAAAAATGAGTGTGGGGAGGGGGAGGGCATGGGAAGGAAATGTTTAGGGGGAAGGGGGGGGGAGACAAAATGGGAAAACGCGAAAAAACGAAAAACTGTGCGCGACCAAACCCACCCTTGAGGACACATGAAAAATGGTGGGGGGGGGGCTAAGGGTGTGAAAATTATATGTATTAGATTAACAATTGTACCCCCCCCCCCCCCCGCTCCCCGCCTTTGTTGTGTTTTTTGGTTTCAGAGACCCGCGGCGCCCCCGGGGGCCACCCAATGGGGGCGGGGGGGGGGTGATGTGAAAATTGCATGTTTTTTCAATTTGAAAATTTTATTTTATTTTTTGCATTCCTAATGTGGTGAGAGAATTATACGTTTTAAAGCAGTGTGTTTTCTCTTTATTTAAAAAAGGAGGAACTAAATTGAGTGGCCATTAAGCGAGAGGGAGGACAACACAAAAAAAAAATGGTGGGCCTAAAGGACAGGGGCAATCAGTCCCATGAATTTAATTTGGGGGTACCGCCACAATGAGAAAAATTTTGGGCTTACCCTATTTTTGGTTTTTTAGATTTTTTTTTGAGAAATTTTTACTGGGAGTACGTACCCCAAAGAATCTCCCGCCCCCTCGAGACCGTCCTCGATAAAGGACAACAACAGGGCCTATCTATTATCAGTGATCGGGTGCCATGCGTCAGGGACACAGTCTCGACTACCGTACCCAATCGGTTCAAGCGAATCTGTCAGGGACCTACCGTACCCAGTCGACTCGAGAGTAGAGTGCCAGAAGCGAGAGTAAGCCGGTGCCTGAGAATCTCGAGAGTAGACTACCGGTGCCAGTGCACTGTCTCCAGAGATGAATTCCGGGCACGGGCTGGCGCTCTACCTCCTCCCTCCATGTCCCGTCCGGACTCCATTCCCGACAGGCTTTGTAATAATCTGACGGCTCGGCAACCCAAACAGATGCCGCTTCCAGCCCAAATGTGCTCTGTCCATGCCCTGCGGGTGTTTCTGTGCTGTTTTGGATGCATTAGAGATTAGTTAGGGGAGGGACAAGGGGGAAACCCGTGAAATTGGAGAAGCAATGTGAATTTTTGGGAGGCGAAAAGGGCGTACAAACAAGCGAAACGCCAGCAGCCCCTCGGGCGAAGAAACCGAGTAGAAAAGTGCACAAATACACACAATTTGGTCCCCCTTTCCCCCTGGGGGAAGTGGGACAATGTGGCCAGATGCCCTGGGGGAGAGGCGCCGTGAAATGGGTACAACGCACACACAAACAACACACACATCAACGCCAAGAAGGACAGCCAGCAGGAGGGGGAGGGGGGGGGACAACAAATATGCAGGAACAATGTGTGTGTACTTGGCCATCTGTGAATTAAGTCGTCCCCCGCCTCACTCGGCATGGCCCATTCACTTTTATTACCCCCCGCCTCCTCCGGACCAATGCCTTTTCCCCCCCCCCCTCCCTCTCCCACCGATTTAGCCCATTTGCCTTATCGCCCCCGGCTGTTGTTGCCGATGGCGCGGGGCGGGCCGGCCGGGCACACCAAATTCCTTCCGGCAATGGGCTTGCTGCTGCTTGGCTAAACAACAAACAGTCATCTGAGTCATCATCCAGCAGCAAAGTCGCCTTCCGGCACACCCAATCGTCGGTCCGTCCGTCCGTCGGTCGGTGTCGCGCCTCGGGCGCCACTGACAGCAAATAAAAATTAATTTGGCTGTTGATGCAACGAAAACAGCGACAACGATGCCCAATCTGACACTTTTTTTTATTGCCAGAAATTTATTGGCCAATCGCCTAAGGGCAATTAATGAAGACACAATACAGACAGCACATTTGGACATGCTCACCACAACCATTAGCAGCATGTTGGGCCAAACTTGGCCAAGCCCAACACACAAACACATTCATATTCCACTGACTGACTGGCATACGGCCGACGGCGCCATTCCGCACATTGCTTTGTCGGCCAGCTGGAAATAATTGGGCGAGGGCGGGGGAGGCGAGAGGGGAACTGCTGCTTCTCTGGGGATTGTGCTGTTTCACTCACTCTCTCGCTCACTCACTTTTGTGTACAACACCAGCAGCAGAAGCAGAAGAAGCAGGGCAAAGAAGCGACTCGGCTGGCAATAAGCACAGCGAGGGAGGGGGGGGGAGGAAAAGCGGCTGGCAATAAGCAAAAGGGAAAGTGTGGGAGGAGGAGGGGAGGGAGGGGAGGGAGGGCAGGCAGAGGGAACAACTGCCATTGCCGGAGGGGCTGCCGCCCCAAACGAATGAATGGGGGCGAGGGAGAGAGGATGAATGAATGTGTAGGGGGTGTGTTTAGCGGTGAGGTCGGCGGCGCGAAGAGCGAAGAACACCACGACCACGGCCTTCGGTCGCGGCCATGTGCGGAAATGAGGGAAAAAAGGCGGCGGGGCGGAGGCATCGCGGGGGGGGGGGTGCCCCCGGGGGGCGGGACAAAGTGAGGAAGAAGCCGAAAAAAGAAAAGGAGCACACCCGGCGACCCCGCCTCCGCCCACTCGGGGCGTGCCAATGGCATTTGAACAGGGGTGGGGGGGGGGGGGAGAAAGGACGCGCCTTTTACGGCATTTGCCACTCATCGTCTAAAGCTTCTCCCTTTGACAATTCTGTGAAATGCCAGTCAAATTTAGCATCTATAGAGTTGGGCAAATCTCCTCAGAGAGATGGGGGTGGGGGAGAGAAGACTGTGAAAAGAATACAAAAGACTTTTTTTTTGAGAATCAAAATGTCAAGTGTGCCAAAAGCATCTGCTGCTAATAGCTAATTACCACCAGCCGCGGTGGAGCACGCCGCGCGGGTGCCATGTGCTCAATTGGGATCCGATACCGTATTAAAAATGCCAAAGAATGGCCAACCGAATGGTTGGCCTGTTGCCTTTCCATTGTTAGCCCAATTTGCCGCAGAAGAGAACCAAGATAAGGAGGAGGAGGAGGAGAGGGGGGGGGGATTGAGTTGACTGATGAGCCTAATCGGCTTTATCTCGCGGCTTTCCAACGGCTGTCACACGACGTGCCGAGTGGCAACGGCTCTTTTTTGGCACTTGGGCACATCCGTCCGTCGTTGAGTCAGCCATGCGAAAAACTAATTTATCTTTGGCCTAACTGTCATGGGAGGGACGAGTGAAGGGGGAGGGGGGATAAGAGATGGCATGGCATGGAATAAAAGTGAAAGGCACGCGATGGATGGGATAAAGGGGGAGCAAAGACTGAAAGGGATGAAAAAGGAACGGATAAAGGGGGATGAGAAGGGCTTACAGTTAGAGGAAGGGATGAGGGAATTTGGATGGATAAGAACGGGGGAGGAATATTGGAAGAGGAAAAAGCAAAAAATAAAAATAAAGTGGAAATGAGAGAAAAGGAAAAATCGGTTAAATAGGGAGGAAGAATGAGAAATTGGAAGAGAATGAAAAAAGCAAGAAAAAAAGGACCGATGAATATAGGAAGAGGAAATGGAAGAAAAGCGGAGGGGGAGGAAAAGGAAAATGAAGAGGGAATGGAAGTGGATGATAGAGGGAAGAGGAGGAGGAAGAGGGGGAGAAAAGGAAACAGAAGGAAAGCAAGCGGGAAAGATGAAAAGGAAAATGGAGAAAATAGGAAGAGGATGATGATGATGATAATTATGATGATGAAGAAGAGGAGGAGGAAAGAAAAAGGAAGAAAGAGGAGGAGAAGGAAAGAGGATGGGAAGGAAGAGGCTGTGAAAGGAAGATGGAGTGGAGAGGTTGAGAGAGGGAAGAGAAGAACGAGGAGGAGAAGGAGGAGGAGAAAAGAAAGAAAGAAAAAAAAGAGGATGAAATGGAAGAGGCTGTGAAAGGAAGATGGAAAAGAGGAGGAGGAAAAGGAGGAGGACGTTGTCCAACCAAACAATTTTTCCCATCCCATCCCATCATCATCACCATATTTCAGCAGCAAAAGCCTTGGCCATAAATAAATGTGTGTCCTCCTCCCCGTCGGTCGGTTGGGCCCCCGTTTCTGCTGCTGAGAGAGTGCAAAATAAATATTGGGTGCTTCTGCTATTTGTGGAGATGGGGGGGGGGGGAGAGAAGGGAGGGGTCGCCCCCCCCCCCGGCGACTAAAAGCCACACCATTGCACAATAATTAACCTCATCCCGCCCCTTCCATCCCCCGAGGATCCATCAAAAGCAGGGAATTTAGCCGACCCGTGGGGGGAGGAAGTGCATAATTTTCATCACCAGCTGCAGCAGGAGGCAAATAACAACAATTCATACATATACACATACATCGGATGAGGGGGGATAATTGTGGTTGGATTGGTGGCGGGAATAATTTTGTCTGACTTTTTACACTTTTTTTCATTTGCTAAATCCCAGCCAAAGATCGGCGCGTCAAAAGTCCCGACGCATGGGCAGAGAGTAATGATGGTCGAGAAAAGCAAGCCACCTCCCCCCGCCGAAATTCGAGACGAAATTAGGGGGGGGAGGGTTTCTCGAGACTGTCGGGACCCAATTTATAGAGACTATTATCTGCTGGACCTTTTAGGGAGGGAGAGGACAGCCGTCCCCCCACCCACGCCCATTTCTCCGCTCCCTCTCTATACCCATCCACCAGCAGCAAGCAGTACTCAATTCTGCCCATTTTAGCTGGCAGAAGAGATTGACCAAAATGTGTGTTTGTGCGGGCAAAGAGGGAGGAGGGGAGGGGGAAAGGAGGGGTATTTTTGACTTTGTTAACAAGGCGGAGGAGGGTGGAGAGGGGAGGAGGTGAAATAGGAGGGAAGAGGACGTAGGGACTGAGAGGGGTGTGGAGACAGTCGAGCAAAATGAGGAGGGGAAGGGAGGGGGGGGGATAATATCAGAGCAGAGTTAAACTGGGCGACGAGAATGGTGGGGCGAGAATGGGTGGATGGACGGCGGGAGGGATGTTGATGATAATCAGAGGCGAAAGCAAAACGCCGGGGGGGGAGGGGAGAGAATGGAGGGGGAGGGAGTGCTCAGTTGGCGAAGGGAAGGATGGAGTGATTGGCGCTGATAAGAGGCAAAATCTTTTTTGATCGGGAATAAAAAAAGAAAGAGATGGTGATCGGATGGAGCAGCAATTTGGAGGAGAGGGCGGGCGGGGGGGGGAGGCGGGGGGTGGTTAACTGACTAAAATTTCTTGGCGTGATAATTGCCCCCCGCCTGCCCTCCCCCGCGGGTGGGGGTGACAATAACAATGGTCGTCGACTTCAGCAACGACGACGACGACGACGACGAGGTGGGGCGAGTGGGAGGGAGGGAGGGAGCCGGACAGAGCCGTGGGGTCTGCTGGCTGGCGGATGAAGCCGAGAAAAAGCATCGCGTGAAAATTTTCAAAAAAACCGAGAAAACTGGGAAGAACTGCTCGGAAAAGATGAAAGTTCGTCGTTTGAACATTTTTGTAAAAGTCTTTTGCGAAAATTGTGAAAATTGGAGAAAAATAAGCCCCCGAAAAAATCGGTTAAATTTTAAAAAAATCAAAATTAAATTCAGAGGGGGGGGGGTAAAGAAGTAAAAGAGGCTAACTCTCGTGTAAACCCATCGTATTGATCTCGAAATTTAAACATCGAGAAAGTTTGGGCAAAATTTTCGAAATTTCGAATCCTTCAAAAATATAGACAGTGGAACGCCGGCGGGCCTCTGATCAGCAGAATGGCCCAGTGCGCCACCCTTTTATATTGGGTCCCGCGGCGGTTCGAGTCCCATCCACCGACGCCACCACCACAAATAATCACTTTCCATTCTCGAAAACTGTCACCATTTGACAAAGGATGATGCAAATCTCCGTTAAATTTTGAGGACATTTGCGGTTGTTTTGTGTGCAAAATGTGGGTGGGCACAAACTAACACACACAAAACCGCAAACAAATCCGTTTTTGCTGCTGTTCCTCCGTCCGTTTTTCCATCGTTTTTCTTGCAAATCCGTCCCCCCGGGGGAGGAAATTTGGAGGAAGAAAAACTCTCAATGTTTGTGTACACGTCGTCCGTCGTCGTTGTGATCAAACTTTGATCTGTCACTGATCGGAAAAAGTTTTTTTGTTTTATTTTGAGTGCAGCATTAAGTAAGAAGTGATCGGAACGGAAAAGCAGTGATTTTTTTTATTTGTTCCCGAGAAAATTGTCAAAAAATGACGTTCATAAAAAAATTTTTTTTTGTCAAAAAAGCCTAAGAATCAAAGGTTGGGGATCGCCCGCACTGATCAGTCGTCCGCGAGCGGCGTGTGTGTTTGATCAGCAGAGAGTGTACACACAAATAAATAAACAATTGGGGGAAGGAAAAGAAACGCGCAAACACACACAAAAAAATCCTGATCACTTTGATCACTCACTGTCAACCCAGCGGCAGCAGCGCAGAAGCATACACACCCACACACAACAAGCTGACTGACGATGGTGATCAAATAGGACGCCCCGATCGATCAGACGACACAAAATTGGAGAGGGGGGGGGGGAAATTAACGAACGATCACCACCACCACCTACAGCAATGAGGGAGCATAGGCTGAGTTTGGGGGTATGAAAATGGGAGCAAATGAGGCAGAAGATGACCCTGAAAAGTGCCACCACTTTTACATAGTGAGGGGGGGGGAGATGGTTTTTTGGGGGGGGGGGCAACCCCTGGGGGATGGGAGAAGAATTGAGGGGAGGGGAGGGGGGAATGGTTCAGCAGCAGGGGATGAAAATTTGGTGTACACATTGTGAAGGTAGGTGAAGTGACGAAGAAGAACCACCACCATCATCATCAAGAGGTGGGGAATATGATGAAGGTGGTGGAGGTGGTGGTAAATTGAGAACACGACGCAACGCGGTGAACGGAGAGAGTGCGAGAGAGGCAGAGATGGATGAAGAGAATGCAGGAAAAGAGAGAGAGAGAGCGGAGGAGGAATGGGGTAGGCTAGAGAAGGAAAGATTGAAAAAGATTGGAAGAGGGAGGACCGAAGAGAAACAAACAAATGAGAAAGTGATGAGAGATAGAGAGAGAGTGGGAGGAAAACAGTGAGGCAGAAAGGACTGGAAATTGAGAGGATGAATGATGGAGACCTTATGGAGTGGAAGATGGATAAGCGGACGGCGGATGGTAAAGGGGTGGTGGGGGTGGGAGTGGGCTTTAGGGGTAGGGGTGCCGGCACGGCTCGGTCTGTGCTGTGCTTCTCCGAAGTGTCGATTGGGGAATAGTGATGGAATAGGGATTGGGGAAGGGGGCGAGGACGTCTTTCCACTAGGGGAGGGGGGGGGAAGAAGCTTGGTCATCCCCCCCCCCCGCTTGGCCCATCTCGCCAATTGCCCAATCGTCACCCCTCGGGGCCGCCCAGTCCCCATGCACACAAAAAGCCTCTCAACTCCAGGTGTGTGTGTGTCCGTCCAATTGTCCCAGCACTGCCATACGCTGGCCGGCCGACCACCCAGTCGAGACTCTCGACGAGACTCTGCTGCAGATGCTATCAGTCAACAAGCACAAACACAGAGAGAAAAGGGGGGGGGGGAAGATGAAGAGATCGGGCTAAGCCACGGGGCGGGGAATGAAGCCAGGGGAAAGGGAGTACATAGGGAGGGGAGCAGAAGAAGAAGCAGCACAACATAGCACAGGCTTTTCCTTTACTCCGAATTGTACAAAGAAATACAAAGGAGAAGCGGAAAAAAAGTGCCATTCCCGTCGGAAAAAGCGGCAAGGTGCCACCTGGAGCTAAAGTTAAGGGGAAAGGGTCTATTTGGCGCCAGCCGAATATTTTGATTTAACTTTTTTCTCTGTCGGCCAATTCCAACATCTTGGTATCATTTGAAAGCTCTTCGCAAGCTATATTAGCTTTTCAAAAAGCTACATTTACCCAGCATTAAAAAATTTATTAAGAAAAAACTTCAAAAATTTCTATTTTTTGTAATTCTCATGTTATAACCTTTTCGGTAATTGTCTAATCTCCAAGCAATATCTGGAAACAGCTTCCAAACATGAAAAGCTTTTAAAGATACCAAAATTGTTGGATTTAGTCGACAAAGGACAAAATTACAGTCAAAAAACTCGGGCTGGCGCCAAAACGTGGGCGACAAAACGACCCCTACTCTGAGTTTTAAGTGCCACTATTCTCGGAACTTAAGCTGCAGCAAATTTTATTGCTGGAGGGGTAAGAAATCGGCTTCATCTACTCTCGAGCAATAAAAGCGTTAGGGTACGACATATTATCGAGCTAAGACAGCATTGAAGCGGAGTGTAAGTTCAAAGAACACACGCACGCACACACTCTCGACGGACGACGACACTCGACTCACTCTCGAGCGAGACAAAACACAAACACTCACCACTCTTGACCCCTATGGGGCGCTGCTGCACGGCACCGCGTCGGCAGTGGCGGACACCATTCTTGAAATAGGAGAAGCGATTGGAGAGATGGGAGGCGGGGGGGGGAGGCGGGAGGCACCTGTGTTAAAAAAGAGGAAGGGGTAAATTGGGGGGGGGGGAGAGGAGGAAAAGCCAAGCCAACCAACCGACGGATTTCCCTTTGAACGAAAGGAACTCCGAGAGGAAGGAGAATGTGGCACACACAGCGGGGCACCACCGTCTCGAAGTTGGAGAAAAAGTGCCGAAATGGGTGGGGTTTGCTCGGGTTGAGTAGTGTCAAAAATTAAGGGAAAATTCGAATCGAGACGGTTTCGGCATCAAAGAAAATAGAACGGCATTCCGTCTCAACCTGAAAACACGGGGAGGGGTGAGCCTAGACTCAAGAAATGAGCCCCTGAATCTCGAGAAAATCTCCCAACCCCATGGAAATACAATAGCAATTGAAAATGCCAAAAATGGCATGGGATTTTTTTGATTTTGGCAAATTTGGGGGGAAGGAGCTGAGAGGTGCAGATATTCTTGGCACTTTAGAGGGGACAGGAAGCTGATGAGAGACGAGGATATTCATTTCCCTGAAATGGAAAACGGTGAAGCGCGCGGCACGACCAGAAAAAAACCCAAACTTTTTCTTGGCATTCCGTTTTTTACGCGGCGCGATTTTTCAAATTTGATTTGATTGTGTTGTTGACAACAAATTTGTGCAGCAGCATTACTGTTCTGCATTGTTGGCTTTCTACTGTTGCTGCTGGAATTGTGCTGTTTGGGTTGGCCCCTCTGCGCAAAGATTCGCCCCCCCCCCTCCAATTTTCCCTTATTCCGCCCCGCCCTTCCCCCCCCCCCCCCTATTCCCGTGCTCTGTTTGACTGTGAGAATGGGTGGGGCGGGAGGGGGGGGGGGGAGGGAGAGGAAGCGGATTTACGGTGCGCGGCGCCGCTTTCGCATCATCGGCGGCGCGGGGTGGGCTGCGGTTGACCATTGTCCCCCCCCCCCCCCGGGGGGGGGGGGCAGCGCCCAATTCACTTTCAATTACCCGCTCGTCCCCCACATTTTTCTATGACTTCTCTGTGCGCTCTCTCCTAACAGCACACTCTCTCCCCCTATGCCAATTATCTCGCATGATTTCTCTGTGCGGCTCTCTCCTAATAGCACACACTCTCTCCCTATGCCAATTATTCATCTGATTTCTCTGTGCGGCTTTCCCCCTCAGCGCACTTTGTCGCCATGCCAATTATCCCTCCCTCTCTGCTTTCTTTGTTTGCCCTCTCTATTCACAGTGCACTTTCTCGACTAAGCCAATTACCCATTGTCAACAACCGCAGTTCTCGGGCTCCTCCTTCAAAATTTTCTACAGTCCGAGTGAACTTTGTCCGCTGTGGAATTATCGCCCCTTCTTTCTATACACACTCTCTCCCGCCAATGCACTGTCTCGCCTATGCCAATTATCGCTCTCGCTTCTCTGCCTTGCTCTCCACCGTCAATGCACTCTCTCGTCGACGCAACTTTTTGTCCTCCCCCCCCCCTCTCTTCTTTTGCGCAGTTGAGGGAGGGGGAGAGGGCACTCTCTCGACAAAAAGTTCCTCCCTTCTCCTTCTCTGTGCCGCTCTCCACCCCATAACACTCTTTCTCGCTCGATCTCTCGCCTCCTCTTCACCGGATGCAGCACTCTCTCACTCACTCCCTAATAAATATTTATGTGTACGAATATGTGCAACAATAAAAAGCGCATTTGTCGCGCTCTTCTTCTGTGCCGCCACCGCCCTCCGGGGGGACAAAGCGGCGCCGTCGCCGCTTGTTTGTGTGTTTATCACGCCCGAGGGCATTATGCGCCCATTTATGTGTTTGTATGTGTGCCACCGCCAGCGCCGAAAGGGTGCCGCGCTCATTAGCATATTCGCGCAGGGCATGGCATGAGTCACCCACCCATCCATACATCCAACGGCAAATAATGAGCAGAGCATTTGATAATTTGTTGCCGGTTGGGGCAGAAAGTCAGTTAACGAGCAAACAAAAAAAAAAGCGAGAGAGACAAAATGCCAAAAAAGGAAAATTCAAAAAGTTTTACGCCTAATTGCCCACGAGAATGAAGCGAAAACAAGATTAATTGTGAATATGAAAAATATTTTCAAACGGAACGGCATGAAGACAGTTTTGGCATTACCATCATATTTACGCCTTAAGCAGGCGAACAGATGGGGGATAAAAACTAATTAGTGATTGTCCAGGCAATTTTGCATTTTTTTTAAATTCCCGAGGCAATTCTCGACATTAGCTTTCCTCGAGTCATTTAAGTGTCATTATTTGTCAAAAGCCCCCCCCCCGGCTTTTAAAATTTCTGTGTTTAATGGGTAATTAATTAGAAATAAATTAATCAAAAAAATCAAAAAATTTCTTCCGTAAGAAATTAGGCCGGGAATATGTGGAAATGAGCAGCAGCAGCAAAAAAGCTTAAAAGCCTTGCTCCCCCCCCCGTCCATTAAACTTTTCTCGTCGTCCTCCGAATGTTTGTTTCCCGTCCACCGACCGCCGCTCCGTTGACATTTTTTTTTGATGCTTTGCCAACCAAACAAAGTCGAATAAGCAAAGCTTGTTGCACACACTGCCGTCTTAAAACACAGGGAAAATGCCAAAATTGGCACGATCGAACAAATATGGAAATGCCAAAATCTTTTATGAGTGATTGAGCGGATTCAACAACAATGATTTTGATCACTGATTTGATGCAATGAGCAGCGAATTTGTGCCGCGGAAGTCAATCAAAAGCAAAACAGAGTGCCAAATGGAGTTTAATTTTTATTCAAATCCAATCCAATTCCCCTTCCCTCTCCGCAAAATTTGAAATTTAAAATTGTTACCATCGAAAATCGGGGAAAAAATCCATAAAATAAATTTAAATGGGGACAGGGAATATCAAAAAATTTAAAAAACAATTATGTTGTAGTGATTTTTGGCCGGTACAACAATTTTAATTTTTTTTATCAACTAAAAACATTTTGAGAGTAATGGGGGGGGGGCGGACAAATTCGAGAGCGATGGGCTCGGAGGTAAATTGAGAATTGAATATGTGTGTAGTGGAAAGGGGCGATTTTTATATGAAAATTCTTTGGGTGGAGGGTAGACACTGCAGGGAATGGGGCGGGATAAAGAGGGGAGAGAAGCTAGAAAATGGAAGTAGTGTAGAAGGAAGAGAAAAAGAGATCGGAAAAGAGTGGAGAGAGAGAGAAGACAGAGAGAGGAGAGAGTGGGAGAAAGAGAAACAAAGAATTGAGACAGAGGGAAAGCAAAATAGAAAAGAAAATGTCATTTTGAGAGAGTACTGAAACAGAGACGAATGAAAGAGAGAGAGAGAGAGAATGAGAGAGTGTGTTGAATGAAGCGAAAAAAGAGGCAGAGAAAAGAGAGAAAAGACGAAAGACAACGGGCGCCAGACAAACAGACGACTCACAAAAACAAAACAGCTGTGTACGTACATAAATGCTGAAGAGAGTGAGAAGAAGAGAGGGGGGAGGGGAGACACATTGTCCAATTTGAATGGGGACGAAGGGTCAATTTTTACGACAAAAGGCAATTTATGCGTGGTGTAATTGTCCCCTCCGGTGCTGTGCTGCCGCTGTGAGCAAAGAGCAGCAGAGGGAAATTTTCCCTTCGGGGAAAAATTTCAATTTAAAAGATTGATGGATCACCAAATAACAACGCGACTAAAAAGAAGAGGGGTGATCAGAGAGAGAGAGAGAGAGGAATTCAGAAAAATGTGTGTTTTGATCAATTAAACCCTCCTGATCAGTTGGAGGAATTGCTTGATTGATTGGTTGATGAGTCGAACTCTGATCAGCAACATGGGGTGATCAAAATGGAATTTTTTCAGAGATAAAGTTGAAAGTTACACTGATCCGGCTGGCCCCAGGCAAATTACGAATGATTAAAGCTCTCTGATCAGTTTGCAAATGAGTGAATGAACGAAAAAAATTGACGTATCTTAACACTGGTGATCAGAATGGGAAGCGTTGGTTAAACTGTTCAACAAAAAAATCCCGATCAATCTCTCCTGATCACGATCGATCAAATCCCGATTAATTTCTCCTGATAATGATCGATCAATCTCCTGTGTTTATTTTGGCTTGTGTCCAATTAAAAAAGAAAAAAATGCTATTGTCCATAAGCAGCAGCAGTTGCTTCTGCTGGAGGGAATATTTATGGACAACACTCCAAAGGTTCGTTGTCGTCGGCTGTCAGATGATCTGCCAGACGACGGACGGAATGTTGTGTGAAAAATGGGCCGGCGGCGAACGCTTTTCACAAAGGAGGCCCCGAGGGGGAGGAGGACAAAACACATCCATCCATCCAAAACCATTCATTTTCATTTTCAATTTCATTCTTTTCGACGACGATTTTATTGGGTTGTAAAATGTTTCAAATCCGTCGGCGAAGGCCCGACGAAAAGAAAAAACGAAACGAATTGATCAAGTCAATCAACTTTGGCCAGACACTGCGATTGATCAGTCATTTGGGGGTCGGCTGTCAGATCGTGTTTCGTCCCCACTCCCCTCATTAAGATGCTTTAGTGATCATTGAAATTAAGCTCTCGATCAGCCCCGAATGAGGTGGATGCTAGCGGCCAGCAGTGCCTAGTGTTTGTTGATCAGTGCTTCCTCTCCCCGGGAGGGGGGGGGGGAGGATCGCTGGCGCTGCCCGATCATTTTCTATGAGTGATCTCTGCTCTTTTGTTGGTCCTCTACTGCTACTGTTACTGGTTGTACACACTGTCGTGTCCCTGAACGATTGTCACTCCAGATCAAATCACTTCAATAATAGTGACTCTGATCAGAGTGGATGATTTTGATCAGTAGCAGAAACAGCACAGAATGATGGCAGTGATGGAAGCGTGGTGCTTTTCTTTCTGCTCAATCAGTCCAAATCAGCCCTTTTTTGATCAGTTGATGGTGTATGCCCGTTTTTCTTTTTGATCAGTGCTGCTGCTGGCCAGACAAAAATTTTGTCCGATCATTTTTCTCCGCCGATCGTACTCCACCGCTTCGGGGTTTATCAGTGAAACACAAATCAATGCTTCTCTGCCACGCCGAGCATTTGCACTTTCATCCGTTCCCATTTGGCGACATTTTTCTGATCAGTGTGCCGCCTGCCGCCCACATTTGGAGAAGCGGGCGGGCACAGGATGTGAACTTCTCCGCCGGATAATTCCTTATTTCGATTTGGCAGATCGATCTCTGCAATCCACCGTACTCTGTCCCGCCGGGGCTGTCAGATCGGCTGACCGTTTCGTTTTAGGGCCCCCACTTCTCTCTGCCCTTCTCTGATCATTATCATCATTGCAAATTGTGTGTTTTTGTCGGCATTAAGCCGGCTGTCGCCCGCTTTCGCTTGATTGTTTGTTTATTTGTTTTCGCCCGCCGCTGTTCAATCGTCGCACAAATCCCCGGCGGGGGAATAAAAGTTGCAAATTTCTCCCCCCCCCCATTTGTCCATCCAACAATTTGAGAGAGGATACACACAGCACAATCATCACATAAAATGTGTTCTCAGCTCACATAGGGCCGGGCTCCCCCCTCTTCCCCCCCCCTCTCTTTGATCACCCGCCCTCCCCTCTCCCCCTTATCTATGCACACTCATCTTCCCCTCCCCTCTCCCCCCGTGGGCGAAAATGAGAAGGATGAGAATGGGGAAGATGGTGGCCGTGTTGTTTACCACCCCCGAAGAACTTTTCAAATTTTATTTTCCTCCTCTCCTTCTCTTACATGAGCATCTCTACTGCTTTTTCTCTTTTCTCTATCTATCTCTCTTTTTCTGCTCAGCCTGCACCGCTCGCTCTCTCTCTCTCTGCTCTCTCACTCACCATCTTTTCCACTTCTCATTCTCTCTTCCTTTACTTCTTTACTACTATATAATCTCTTGCTTCATTGGTGCCCACTTCTTTCTTTTCCATCATTTGCCTCTTTTTTCTCTGTCTCTATGTCTCACACTCTCTTACTTTCCTCTTTTTCTCTCTCACTATCATCGCCTCTTTTGTTATCGTTTTTCACAATTTTTTTTTGGTGTTTTGTTCAAAAATTCAAATCCTATAAACTGTGGGTGCTCTTAAGCGGGTTGGAGGGGGGGGGGGGGGTTAGAGACACATTCTCTCCTCTCCCCTCCCCCTCTCCCCCCAATGGAGAGGAGGACGACGGATGTGTTGTTTGTGTGCCCTTTAGTGAGGAAGAAGAAATTGGTAGTGTGAGCAAAACTCAACACACACATTCATATATATACCGAAGACGATGGAAGGGGAGGTGGAGGAAGAAGAGCAATAAAATAATTCTTCCAGAGGGAGAGGGAGAGAGATGAAGGAAGAGAAAAGAGGAGGAAAGATAGGGAAAAAGGAGAGGAGAAGAAAGGAAAGGAAAAGGGGAGAGAGAGGGAGAGGGAGGGGGGGGAAAGAGAGTGTGTGAGAGAGGGAGAGAGGAAGAAAAGAGGAAAGATAGGGAAAAGAGAGGAGAAGAGAAGGAAGGGGAAAAGGAAGAGGGAGATAAAAGAGGAAAAGGATATAGAAAAAGGTGGGGAGGAGGGAATGGTGGAAGCAAAAGATAAAGGGGGTGAAGAAGGACGAAGATGAAAAGCAAACTTATCTCGAAATAAACACAAAAATATAACATTTGAACATTTTAAACGTGTTTAGAATAAATTTTGTAAAAATGAGGCTTTTTGACCCAAAATGAGGCTTTTTTGCTTGCCAAATGAGGCTTTTGAAAATTTTCATCTGCCATCCCTGAACATATCTCCTAGAGAAAGAAAGAAAGGGAGGAGAGAGAGAGAGAGAACGCGAAGAGGAGGGTGAAAAAGAATGGATGAAGAGGAAGAGTTGGAAAAAAGGAAGGCAGGAAAAAGAGAGTAAGAGAGGGAAGGAAAGAAACCCATGAACAAATAGAAACACTGCTGGGACAAAAAGAGGAAGAGGAAAGGACTGTCCGTCCCCGAGCACGTAAACAACATTTTCACGTCCCCCTCCCACCCCCGGGGGAGGGAGCCTTTGGTCCCACGAGCCCTGTTCACTTCCTCACTCACTCTCTCCGCCTCCATGACAAACACATGCACTATTTTGTTTTAACCTCCCCCCCCCCCGCTCTCTCTCCTCTCTCTCTCTCTCTGTCCTCTCTCTATCTTTCCTCTCTCCCCCTTCCTCTCTCTCCCCTCTCTGTATCTCTCTCCTCTCTCTCTCTCTCTCCTCTTCTGTCTCTCTCAATTTTCTCTCCTTTCTTTTCCATTTTCCACCATCCACTAATCCACCACTCTCTCATCCCCCGCTCCCCCCACTCTCCCAGCACCAATTTTTGCAAATTTTACGACACGAAAAATTGGGCGGATGGACGGCGGAGGAGGACAAAAAAAAGAAAGAGAGGGGAAAAATTGTGAACGAAATGTGAACGGTAAAAGAACGAAAAATTGTGACATTATGCCAAAAAAACAATTTTTGTCCCTTTTTTGATTAAAAAAGTGATCAAGCAAAATGGGAGAATGTCACCAACAAAAACGGCGGGATGGGGGGGGGCGAATTGAGTGTTTTTGAGGCCGTGGCATTTATGAAAAGCCAAAAAGGTGATTTTGGTGGTTAGTAAGTTGGATCAAAGGTTGGCAACAAAAAAATAATATATTTCATGATCACAATAGAAAGATTTTTTGATGACTACGGTTTTTCTGAAGTCTAAGAAGTTTAAAATGTTCAGAAATTTGATGAAAAATTCATTGGACCGAACTTTTCGGCTTACGCTACACACTGAATTCGTCATTGGCAGGCATAATTGTCAAAAATTGAGCAAAAATTATCAATTTTTTAAAATATAGGCCTGATCAATCGCAAATATATGCTTGAATGATCCGTGGAAACAATGGCACCCCAATTTGATCAGTGGATTTGATTTATCTGATCATCAGCAATTTGCCCATTATTCCATCCATAAAATTATTGATCAGCCCCAACATTTCATGAAATTCTGATCACTTTTAACCAAATTCATTGAGTGGTTACAAAAGGGTAAGTTCCCCCCCCCCCCTTCGCCCCGGGGACAAAATTTTCTTCATCGCTTTTTTTTTGGATGGACTGCGCGTCGCCCGCCGATGAAGAATGATGGATGTTTGTTGTTGAGTTTTGTGTGTGTGTGCTCTGCTCACTCACCGCTGCGCTCGCATCGCGCGGCATTTGTGTTGAACGCTTTTTCCGATATAATTTTAACCATTTTTTTCGGTACGGAAATGCCAGCGGAGAACTGGCCTGCCGAAGCTTGGCGCTCAACTGGTCAAAGTGCGCACAGAAAGAATAAAAAACTACTGATTAGCCTTTTTGAAGGACAACTAGTGATCAGAAAAAAAATTTCCGTCAAAGTGATCGAATTATCAAGAGAGGGAGAGAACAGAGAAAGAGAGAGGAAAGAATAGCGACAAGAGAGAGAGAGAGAGAAAAGAGAGAGAGAGAAGAAAGCGAGACAGAGACAGAAAAATCTGTACCAAATTTCGTCACGAAAAATGGACAAAATTAAATTTGAGATAATGAGAATATGAAACTGATGCTGTGGTGGTAGAGGATAAAAAATTCCGAGGGGATAAAGCAAAGCTTCCAAGCTTCTGCCGCTTCTTCCCCTCCCCCAATCGCTTTTTATTGTATTTGCAGTAAAATGGGCAAATATTTGTCTGTTCTGGTAGAAAAAAAGCTTTTTGGAGGGGATTGATGGATTTTATTTGAGCGGTTTGTTCAGCGAAAGCCGAAAATTCAATCTATGAAATTTTAATGCTATTTTTGGAGGGCTATGAGTTGCCTAACTTTTGGTTCCATCCTTTCCCCGCTAATTGCTGTTAATCGATGGGATTGGAACCGTTTTTTTTGTGGAGGGCCATCTTGCCAAAAAGCAAAAAATGGTTGCCAAATTTTTATTGGCAATGTTTTAGAAAAATATTTTCTGGCGCCAAAATGTTGCATTTTTAATGAGCTGGTGTTATGGAACTCTTACAAAAGGCAACTCGTACAAACAATTGCTTGGGTTAGGCTTTATAAAATCCGTTTTTCCCAACATTTCATCTTAAAAATGGAGGGGGAGGAGGGTAAATGGGACAAATTCCAATTCGGCACGGCACTTTTTTTGCTGTTGTGTGCCGTGCCATCGTCGTCGCCCGTCCCGACCAAAAAAAAACGATAAAAATATGGCCATAAATCTTTTTTTTTGTGTGTGCCTTTCCCGAGAGAAAGGCGCCCATTTTCCTGCCCATTTTTCGCATTGTCTCGTCCCATTTTTCCCTTCAAACAAATTTTTTTTTTTTTGTTCACCCAAACGGCGAAAGCGAAAGAAAAATGACGACGTTTGACCAACCCGAGGAAAATGAAAGTTCCAAATTCACTCCTCCCATAAAATGAAATGGAGGAGAGAAAAGAGAAGAAAGTCATGGGACACGGCGAAGAAAATTTATTGGCGATGGGACGGAGTGATGGGGGAACGGAGCCCTAAATGGGGGACAATTTGGCCGGAAATGTACCAATTTGTGCATTATTGTTATGGGAGAAAGGTGTGCCAAAGGTGGAGTGATCAGAAACATGCCAAATTCCGATGGAGTAGTAGTGCTACTCGAGAGCCTCGGTCTCGACTAGAGAAAAGTTTCTCGCTTTTGACAGTATTTGACCGGAAATAAACAAATTTGTATTGGTATGGAGAAGGTGAAGGCATGCCAAAGATTGGAATGAAAAAGAATTGTGGATAAAAGTGTGTGCCAACGGTTGGGCGATCAGGAAAATTCCAGATTAATGATATTCGAGAGTCTTGGGCTCGGCCCGAGAAAAGTTTCTCGACCTTTTTCGGTCTTGGCAAATTCGCGGTCTCGAGCAGCCCTACTAAAGCAGAAAAACGGTGGGGAGAAGCAAATGGGTGGGAGGGAACAATTAGGCCAGAAAGAATAATATGTGAGTATCTCGGTTTTTGTTTGGAAAGAGTTGGCACAAAATGCCAATTTAGCCAAATGTTGGAGTGAAAGTGCCGAAAACATCATGGCATTCCTCTGTTGATCAGAAGGAATGCAAAATTAGGAGCAAATGTGCTTCGGATATACCATTTGATCAGTAAGATTTATGTAATATTGTGCATCAATTTTTAATCCAAAAAGTTAGAAATTATTCATAAATTTTAAATTGCCATTTGACCAGGGCCAAAGCCCCTAAAACACCTGGAAAATTGAGCAAAATTTAAAGATAAATAATTGCGATGAAACCTTGAACTGTGATCACAGATCGTTTTACAAATGCCATAAAAATGCTTTTCCCTCCTCTCAAAAAATGAAATTTTTCCCCCACTTAAAAATGACTTTTGCTCGCAGAAAAAGAAGAAAGGCAAAGAAAGCAAAAGGTGTGCGAAAACAGAAACAGCAGCACAGGAAAAAAAGTTTTTGTGGTGGAAATTTTGCAACAAACAAAAATGTGAAAATGTTTCTTTTTTTCCCCTTCGTTTTAATTGCGAACAATGGGCCCCGAGGGGGGGGGGGAGGAAGCGAAAGCGCCGGGGGGGGGGAGACGGATTAGAAAAAGCAATTTTGAGTCGGGCCAAAGACCACGCCCGGAGGGGGGGGGACAAATGGGGAAAAGATGGGGCGGGGGAAGGACACGGAAGGGCAAAAGCATCGACAGTCCGTTGCTTTCCGTTCCGTTCGCCCAATTTTCTCCCCCCCCCCCGCCCATCTGTCCACGACGGCTCGGCTTAAAATTGGCCTTTACCCCCTCTCCGCCCCCCGAGGGGCTGTGGTGGTGGTGCTGCTGATGATGAGCGATGGGATTATTCGGGGAAGGCTAAAAAAGAGTGGAGGCTAATGGACGGGAGGAGAGGGAGGGGGACGAAGAGATTGTTTATGCATGGGATGGAAATAGTGCAGGGAGGCGAGAGAGTGGAAGAGAAGGCAGAAAAGCATTGGGTGCGAAACAGTGGGAAAATGAGAGAGAGTGGTCATAGAAAAAAAGAGGGAGCAATTTGCGAGAGAAACAGTGAGGGGAGAGCAGAGAAAAACAGTTCAGGGAAGGGAGATTAGAGAGAGAAAATAGCGCTGCAAAATGGGGGAGTGTACACACAGTGCAGAGAAGCAGAGACAATTGTTTACACAAAAAGGCAAGGCAAAGACGGAGAAGAAGAGGTACTGCTTGTGCACTTGCTAAAATTGATGATGGATGTTTGCGGATTGCTGCCGCTGCTGAAGCTCGGTGCCTTTGTGTGTACATTCGCCGCTTCACCGCCCGCCCCCCGGGGGAATGGCCAAATTTTAATTTTTTAGCCGGAAGAAAAACAACAAACAAAACGCCAAAAAATGAAAATGAATAAATGCCAATGGGGGGGGGGATTGTGCCGCCGGCGGCAAAAGTTAATTACTTTTTTAATTCAACGGCACATTGCCGCAGGGCAAAATGCGTGTGTTTTGTGTGGGTGAATAATGCGGGAAATTAAAGTGCGCGCATCCCTTAGATAATTGTTGTTTTTTTTGAGGAATTCCAATTCCAATTTCTCGTGGAAATGGCAGCGGCGCCGCGTGCCGAAAGAAACGCTTGAGGGCATTTTTGGAAAATTTTTAATTAAAAAAATAATTTTATTTTTTTTCTATAATTTTTTTAAAAAGGTAAATGCCGGAAGGAAAATGATGATTTTGTCTGTAGCATTATGTATTTGCATGTAAATTATTATGTAAATTCAATTCAATGCGAGGATTTACATAAAAAAAGGAATGCCATAAAAATTGCTTATTTTTGTCTCAATAAAAAGAAAAAATATAATTAAATGGAAGAAAAAAATTGTTTTCCGCTGCCGAAGAAAAGGGAAAAATGTGCGGGAGAGAATGGCAAATGCCAAAAAAGGAAAATGGAAAATTACATTTATTAATGAATTGTTTTTACGGTTGAATAGCAATGAAAAACAAATGCGCAAAAAGGTTTGAATTTTATTTTTTTTTAATTAAAAATAGCTTTTTAAATGCCAATCACTAAAAGTTTTTAGAGATAAATTTGAACACATTTTAACCAATGGAGCAATTTTAAATTTTAATTAAGCGAAATTAATTATTTTCACTATTTTTAAAATTCGGGGAGTGCCAACTGATGGGGTTTGAATTTATTTTCAATTTAAATTTGCTTTTTAAATGCCAATAAAGAAAAGTTTTTCAGGGATAAATTTGAACATTTTTTACCGATGGAGCATTTTATTAATATTTTAATTATTTTAGCGAAATAAAAATTATATTTTAAATATTTTTTAGGCTTATAAAACATATTCCCCATAATTTCGAAATGATTAAACGTTAAAATATAAATGTTTTTTGAAGGGAGATGAAGCTGAGGGGGGGGGGGGAGGGCTTCCTTCTCAATTTGGCGATGATATCATCGCAAATGCTTGGGCAAATGATCTCTCTGCCGATGGATGGGATCTGATGGGATGGGATGGGATTGGCTTGGATGGGTTGGATTAATGGCTTTTCCTCTAATGATGATGACAATAATAAATAAGCATCCACTGCTTCTGGGAGTGCCTTTTATGCTGCTGCTGCTTCTGCTGCTTCTCCGCTTGCCCGTGCCCGTACCCCCGTCGATTTCCGCGCGCGTTGCGCGCATTCGGCGGAACACATAAAAGGGAGATGGGGTGCACTTTTGCTGCTTCGGATACTTCTCTCTCTCTCTCACTCTCTCTCTCTCTCACTCTCTCTCTCTCTCTCTCACTCTCTCTCCCTCTCTTATCTCTCTCTCTGCCTGCCTTAAACTATCTCTATGCCTTCCCTTCCAACATTAAGATTTCTTCGTTGTTATTTCTCTCCCATTCCTACACTATTTCTGCTTTTGTCTCTGCTTTCTCTGGCCATAACATTCCTCCATCGAGTGCATGCACTATTTCGTTCCCTCTTGCATTTGCTCTCCCATCTCTGCCAGTTTTATCTCATCGCTGCCATTCACACCTCCCGAAAAAGATTTGTGGCAAGAAAAATGACTTTGAAGATGGCATTAGAAAGAGTGCTTTTTGTGATGGACCAAATGCCAAATTTACTCTAAAACTGTGATTTTTTAATTACAAACTATAAAAAAAGAAGCAGAACATTTTTTTTTTATTTTTTGAATTTTTTTTCGATTTTTTAAAGTTTTGGCTTTTAAAAACAGAGATTCACAATGAATGCCCAATAGAGAGTCACAGAAAACACTAATGGCATTGGCAGGCTAATTGTAAGCTCTAGAATCCTTTTCCCGGGAGTAAATCCCAAACAGCTAAAAAAGCAATCGCAATTTTTTTTTTGAATTTTTCTCGAGGCTCTCGGGTTCTTTCGAGTAATGATTTTCACCCAGCAGTGCCAATTCGTTCATTATCCCCCACTCACTTCGGCACAACTACCTCCCAGCCTCTTTTGGACTTGGTTTCTACTGTTTTCCAGCACATCCTCCCCCCCCCCCGGGGGAGGGGGGAGGGCAAATCGTTAATCCCTCCCTCCCCCATCCACCCCTCCCACTCATCAATGAATGTGTTTGCCACATTTTTGACCTTTTTGACACGTTTTTCACAATTGGCAAATACTCCCCTCCCCCTCCCCTCTTTTGGTGGCAAATAATAATTATTATTTGTTTATTTGCTTTCTCGACGACCCAATCTCAAATCTCGACGCACAGCAGTTGCAAACAAATTTTGTCCAATTCAAGACATGGCTTGATGATGGTCATAGTTCTTCCTAACCCCAACTTTGGCACCAGTTCATTCCCATCTTAGCCCCCAATTCTCGGCACAAATTTTTGATTTTTTGACATTCTCAAGGCATTTTCACGGCGATGCCATTCTCCCCAAGGATTCTCTCCTCCATTTATGGCATTTTGTTTGAGAATGGAGGACTAAAATAGTGCCGTGGATGAGATTGGTTGGTCTTTGCTCTCGTCGTTTATTTTCGCTGTCCGTCCGTCCGTTCGATGAGTGAAAATAAAGATGAAAATGAATCCCATTTTTAATTCCTCTCCCATTTTCCATTGCCCCCCAGGGAATTAACGGACGGATTTATTATTTTATTATTATTATTAGTTTGCGGTCCACCGATTTTGGAAAGTCCAAAAATGGCGCCCCCCCCGGCACGGCGGACGGACAAAAGATTAGCCATCGGCGGAAAAGCGACGCGACGCCCTCCGCCGCCGATTGTTGGCCTTTTTTAGCGTTCCCACGGGAATTCACGCACTCACACAAAGCACAAATACAGCAATTTATTTTGTTGGGGATTGAATTGGAGGCGAAACGAACGAAAATGGAATAAAAAATGGGGAAAAATATTAAAAAATTGAAAATAAATGTAAAACATAATTTTCAAAAATAATTTAAAATGGTTTTAAGGGGGGAAAAACTGCAAATGTGCCAAGTGCTGGTATGCACAATGCTAACTATCTGCAGATAAACATTTCATGATGATTGAACAAAAACCGAAAATTCGACCTTTCGAGTTCGGGTTAGGAATTGGTTGAAATAAATGTCAGATTCATGATCAGCGACCTCGAAAACCCCCAGGAATAAGTTTTTACGGCTTTTTATGCAAAAAAAGTTTACTAACCAAATTAGAGTTAGAAAATTTCTCTTGAGGGATAGAAAAGAAAAAAAGATGTGTGACGAGAGAGTTGCTGCGGATGGGTATCTGCAGATAAAAAAATCTTCAGCTGCAGATAGTTAGCGCTAACATTGTGCATAGGGATTTTATCTGCAGATTTTTTTATCTGCAGCTACCCTATCCACATATCGCTAGCTACAGATAAATATCCTTAGCATTGTGCATACCAGCAAAGGTCAGCAGAAAGACGATTCGCCAAGAAACAAAGCAACGGATATATGCGGAAGGAAAGGGTTAAAATTTGAAAATTTAAAATTAAAATTTGAAAATTAAATTTGAAAATAATTTGTTTGAAACAGCTTTTAAAGCATCATTTAATTAATTAAACATCTGAATTGTAATAAAAAAAACCAGAAAATTCTGCAAAAAGAACCAGACCCAACCGGAAGATGGAATTTTTATTATAAAATTTGCGCTAAAAATGCAAATTTTTTTGGGTTTTTGTCAAAAAACCCAATAAATCCTAAAAAAAATTCTCAAAAAAACAAATTTTTTTTTGGTATAACTGAAGAAAATGAAGGCAGAAAATAAATCGCCTCGCTTTGTTTACACTTAAAATTATTATTTTTGATATTATTATTATTATGGCTTTTTGGCAAATCAAAAAATGGAAAATCCTAATTTAGTTCACATCAAATTGCCACGTATAAGTGAATTTCCAAGGAGATTATTATTATTATTATTCGTGCTGATTCAAAGGACATTTTTTCATTTCCAAAAACGTCCTTGACCGTTATTTAATTTGTTTTTAAAATTTTCTAGGTTTTATTCCATTGCAATTTTGTATAAATTATGCCGAAAATAGCCAAAATTTTCGTTTTAATAAATTTCATTGATTCATTTCACGCAAATTATGTCGAAAATGGCAAAAGATTTTTTTTTGGATTTTCATGGGCTAATTTCGCGTTAATTTTGCCACGTTCATGCCAAAATAATAAGCATTATCGGTTTAAGTAAATTCTTGGGGTCATTTTACGGCACTTTGAGCAAATTTGTGCCGAAAACGGCCAAATAAACCTTTTACGCCAATTTGCCAAATCCATGCCGAAAAAATAGCCAAATTATTTGTTGTGCCTAAATTTTGGGACTTTTTACGGCACTTTAACCAAATTCATGCCAAAAATGGTCAAATCGGAGTACTACACGCCAATTGCTAAATGCATGCCAAAATGATCAAAATTTAAGTAAATTTCATGGGTTAGTTTCAGGATTTTCACATAAATCTATGCCAAAAATAGCCAAGTATTTTTGTTTGCCTAAATTTTGGACTTTTCACGGCACTTTTATCAAATTCATGCCAATATGGGTTCATTTTATGGCATTTTTCAGGTTAATTACGCCAAAAATGGCCACTGACTCATTTCACGCCAATTTTGCCAAATCCATGCCGAAATGGCAAAAGTTTTCGTTTTCCCCCTTCCCTAACCCAACACCTCAGCATTTTTGTTCCTCCTCTGATCTGATTGGTTGTCACTGATCAGTCATTGAACAGTTCAACCGACACTCAGCAACCGAAATCAATCACTCCGCTCTCACACAAATTTCGCCATTTCGCACCTTCGCCATTCCGCCGACAAAAAGCGACGGATGCCCCCAAAGGGCCGTCGTCCGTCCGTCTTCATTTTTTGTGTTTAATTTCACAAAATTGGATGGGTTACACTCAATCACTCACTCGTCAGCAGATCATATGACCAAACAATAAAACAATAAACAAAATAATAAATAAATGAATGTGTTGTTTTGTTTTATTGTCCGTCAATTCGCCCATTGTATTAAAAATTGTGCATTGATTGGAAAAATAAATAAAAATAATAATAATAATATTTATTATTAATAAAATACAACGGCAGCAGGAGAGAGAGAAAGAGGGTTTTTGGTACAGGAACTGATCGGAGAATGGCAGGAAAGCTAGTCAGAAAAAAAGGAAAGATAAGAAGAAAAGCTGATCAACAGGAGACCGGGAAGTGGGGGAATAGAAGCTAAAATTGATCAGAGATGCATGCTGAGGGATGATGAGGAATATAACTGACTGATCGGGGGAAGGCAAGAGGAAAAGAGGATTCAAAAATGATGATCGAAGAAGATGAAAATGCCGGTCCTCAGGACCTAATTTCGGGTTGATACACACCGATTATTGGCGATGTTCGGGAGTGAAAACTTCCGAGATTCTAGACCGTCATTTTGAGCCAGAGACTTATCGAGACCGAAAAAACCCCAGACTTTTCTCGAGTCGAGACACAAGAACAAGCCACTCGAGCATCACTACTACCATTACCATTCTCCATAATTCACTTGAAGCAGCCCAGAGATTCGATTGCCGATTTATGAAATTTTCGTAGAAATTTGCGATTTACGAAATTTTTGTAAAATTACAAATTGCTGAAGGTAGGGAGGGACTGAAGCGACCGCGTGCTCCGAGCCAAACCTTTTTTTGGGCGGGATACAATAGCCTAATTATAAAAAAACAGAAAAATTTCGTTATCTTTATAGCCCTTGAGCCATAAAGAGTTTTTGTCTGATTTTTTAATTCATGCACCGGGTCGGGTCTTTGAATTTTTGTTTTATCTCAAAATCATAAAAAACGTTTTAAAATTATATTATCACTTTATTCATTGAAAATTAAGCTTAAACCAAAATCCATTCATTTCAAATTTAGACAATATAAATATTTGTTAAAAGCAGAAATAGCAAAATGCTTTGACTGATCAAAATCCCTTGAAGAATGAAACACAATTCTCCGATTTGCTCTTTTGGTTATGGTTGTCGACAAAATTTAAACTGTTGATGCGCAACTCTGTCTATGATGGTTATAATTTAATTTATATAAATATATAATATAAAATCAATTTATTGCTTTTTCATCCGACGAAAGGGCAAAAAAAAAATCCCACAATTTACTCTCATATCATTCACAATGGGCAGAATACGTCACAAAAAGACACACAAAGAAATTACCTAATTATTATTGGGTTAATAATGTGTGGGAGTAAATTTTGAAACCGGTAACAGCACAAAATTACAGTATGCATGGCCATAGGGCGAAAAATGATTACTTACATAATGGGGAGAGGTGGGGGTAATTAGTAGTTAATTAGGGCTGCCATTTTTGGACCAAAAAAAATCAGAAAAAGTGCACAATTGAAAGGCAAAAAATTTATAGTCATGAAAATTTAATTGAGAAATTGACGCCAAAATTTTAATTGGATATTTTTGAAATGATTATTCAAATTTTGGGTTTGTTGCCTACTGTATGGCATTACGGTATATAGACCGTACCCATTAAAGGCAGTATTACTACGGTAAAATGAAACATAGTATAGTAACAAATTTGGTTGAATGTGTTGTTAATTTCTAAGCGGATTTGTGCCACCTTTTCAAACGAAAATTAATTCTCGTAATGAAAATAATTTGTACAAAATAGCTTTTGACATTTATGCTCATAGCGTTGTCATTTTTTTGTTTTGTTGGCTTATTATCCATCAAAATTTGGCAAAACAAAAAATGCGCCTTTTTTGGCATTTTGTGTAAAGCCGGGGGTTTCTCTCTGGACGGCTTTTTATTTTCTTCCAAATACGGGGGGCTTTATTTGATTAATGTTTGATTTGTGAATTTTGCGTGCCAACCCATAAGCGCATAAAGGCCCTCCGCCGGTGGTGTTAATTTGGCATATGTGGTGCCAATTGCGGGGATGAAATGCAGCGAAACAAATGCCAATATGCCAATGGGTGCTTAATTTTACGAATGCCGAATCGCGAAAACAAATTAGCGGGGGAAAAGAATATATGCAAAACAAAATTTTAGTGAAAGCTATCGGATAAACAAATGAAATGCAAGTGATCAGAATCAGCCTAATGATCGGAAACTTTGATGAGATTAATCGTTGATCGACGAGAGGCGCTCTCGCACTGATCAGAATGTTGAAGTGGTGAGAAAAGCGAATGTTTTGCCTCAATTTAAATGGATAATCAAAAGACTGCTAAACGGGCTTGACCGGACTAATTAGTAGGGCATATATTGCTACGTTTCGAGTTAATTAGCACCAATTTTCTAGTTTGGCTTAATTTTGTTGCCTTTTGAATAAATTTTGTCATTTTAAACCCCCTAAATTTAAACTTTTTAATAGCTATTTTCTCATTTAAGCAACTATTTTGCCAGTTTTTAGCACAGAAAATATAAGCCCTACTATTAGAAAAAGCAATTTACGACATGTCCCCTATTTGTAAAACTCTCCTTCAAAAAAAAAAAATTTCCTTGAAAACTTTTCATTTTCCACAAATTTTCACTCATTTTCTGACATTTCTTGGCCATATAATTATTATAAAAGATGCCACATTATTCACGTGCATTGCCATTAATTAATTGCCTTCCCATTCCCATAAAATGAAGCTGTACACAAATTATAAAATATGCGCAGGATTCTCTCCCCCCCCCCCGGCGGTGCCATCGTCGGAAAAAGTTTTGGTGGCCAAGGCATCTCATTAAGTATTCATTAGTGTGCCACTTTACATATTTTTACGTTTTGGTGACAAAAAGCGATGTTGAAGCATGGCACTAAAATGGAAAGGAGAAAAGCCGGGGAAATGTAAAATAGAAATTCAGAAAGAAATGGGCCAAAACTAAGATCAAAAATTACAAAAAAAAAAAAACTTTGTGAGTTGTCTTTTTTAATATTGGTCAAATAAAAAGTGCCAGAATTTTCTGTAAAGTTTTTTCGAAAAAAATTTTTGTTTCTTTTTTTAATAAAATAAAAAGATGGATTAAAAAGTTTAAAACTTCTCTTTTTTTCGATTTTTAACTATTAAAAAGTCAAAAGGGTGATTAAATTGGAGTTGTATTCATATCACTCCATTCACATTCAATGTATGAAAAAAATTTAAAAGAATTGCCAAATAGAAAAAATAAATAAATCAAAAATTGAAATTGGTTTTTTACAAATATTGAAGATGTATTTCAGATGATCAGAAGGGAAGCTGACAGCAAGGCAAAAAAGGAGTTTAAAAACATTGTTGAACTCCAAGGCTTCCGAAATTTTGGAATTCGGAAACCCAAAATGGAACCCTAAGGCATAAAAAATTGGAATTAATATCCAAAAACTCCAAAATACTTCATTTAAGGTGAAAGGTGCGTGAAAGGTGCATTTTGGGAAAAAAAGAACAAAGTCAGCAAAAACACGAATTATGTAGTAAATTGATACTTAAAGCATTGTTAATTAAAAAAATTCCGTCCCATCAATGAATAATTATATTTTTAAAATAGGCATTAAATGCAATTAAATTGGAGAGATTAAGCTGAATACGAGAGATAATGTTATAAAGCAATATCATAAATGTGACCAGCAGCAGAAATAAACTGATAATATTGCGATAAAACGAATGAATTAATGAACGAATGAAGTGTACGACGCCGATCATCAGCCCAGACAGTGATCATGCCTAATTAGCAATGATTTAATGACTTAATAATTCATTAAGACAGGGGAACAGTTAAAGAAATGATCATCCATTAGTGGCGGAGACCAATGGGAAACCATTTGATGATTCATCTATATAATTACAACAATCAATCAGTCAACCCATTAGCATATTGGACTGATCAGAAACGCATAATTAATTTGCGGCATTCGTGCCGAAGGGCTTCCATTTTAAAGTTTTGCCATTAATTTAATCACATAATTAGGCTTGAGGAGATGCATATCAATCAGCCAATTATCATATTCAACTGATCAGAAACGAATAATTAAATTTAGGCATTTATGCCGAAGGGCTTCCATTTCGAATTGTTTTTGCCATTAATTGACTCATAATTATGTTGGGGAGATTGATAATTTTAATTTAAAATTCTAGGCACCACACCTCTAAAACCAGTTTAAAGCATTAGTTAATTTAATTTAATTTTCAAAAAATCGGTGTCGTTTTACGGTTTTTCAAAAATTAGCGCCCAATAGTCATTACGCCAAATTGGCCAAATTTTCATTTTCGTTAAACAAAACAAAATTATCGCATTAGTCATTGAAACCGCGGCGCCATTAGTGGGCGAATGGCAACAAAAATAAAGAAAATTTAATTTACGTAATTTCAAAAATAACAAAAATTGTTTTTGCCAATCTAACTTTAAAAAAAATGCTTAAATTGATGGAAGGAAAATTTTAAAATTTATTTTTTTGGTTAAAAAAAGTCTTAGCCAAATTAAGGCAAGGGCGTAGCCAGATTTAGAATCCCGAATTAGGAGGTGTGTTTTTTGATTAAATAGAGTAATAATTTAAAGTTAAAATCTTATTAATTTATGTGTTTAAATAAATTATTTACTTATTATTCAATTCTTTTTTTAAAAACTCCACTTTTTGTTGAAATGTTTTTTGCTTTTTTGATCTCGGAGGGAGGGCGGCTTTATCTCCCTCAATCCCCCCCCCCCTGGCTACGCCCTTGCCTTAAGGTGATGAATTAAATTTGTATCCGCTTTTTTAAATAATATTACTGTTTTCCTCCATCAACAAATGTTGCTGGTAAAAATTCCAACTCGATTAGAGCATGGGAAAGCTTAGTTAATTAATTGGTTAGACATAAAAATTGGGGTGTAATTTTTTTTAATAAATTTTATCACTGGTGTACGATGAAACTGCAAATTTCTCACAAAAACTCTTAAACGGGGACACAGACACAACCAAACCGTTCCATTCCCATTTTGTTTTTTTCGGTGAAGCCGATCGGGCCAACAAAACGTCCCTTCGCTTTGTTTGTTTGATCAATTTGCCTCCCCCCCGCGAGGGGTATAATTCGTGCGACAAACATTCGCCGCCGTCCGTCCGTTGGCGTGGCCAAAATTTCGCGTGACGGACGGACGAACGGAAGAGACAAATTGTGGCAAAAGTGCAGCGCAAATCGGGGGAAGATTTGAATGGAGGTTGAAAAAAAGCAAATATTTACACATTTGGCCATCTCCGTAAAAAACGGAAAAATTGGTGGGCGGGCGACAAAATTCAAAAAATTATAGCAAAAAAAATCACAGGAATTTGGGTGTGATGATGAAACGATTAGGGGGAGGGGGAGGGGGAGGGGGGACCGAACGATTTTTTCTCTAATTACCATGCTTTTTTGGCAAAATGGCACAAAATTTTTGAAAAATGGTAAAATTTAGCGGAAATTTTGAATTTTCAGATAGTGAGCCGAAGCTTGGTTAAGTAAGCATTAGGGACTTGCAAAATAATGAATTAACGTGAAACATGGCCATAAAATTGCAAAAATATGGATACAAGTTTTCCAACTTGAGGAGTAAATTTTTTGGTATTTCTTCAAATTCGCTAAATGTTAAGCCATCCATAACCCTCATTTGGCTAAATAGTAAAAATATTTTAGAAAAAAACATGTTAATTTTTTGGAAAAACAACCTAAAAGCGAAATTTTCCACTGCTTATTTTTGACGAAATAACCCATTTTAAGAAAAGCTTTAAATTCAAACAGAAATTCACGAGAAAATTTTTAAAAAATGGAGAATTAGGTCACGGTTTCATGGCCCTGTTATAATTTCGACAGCATCAAGGCCAACGGTCCGAACATTATGGGCAGGGTTTCATGGCCAAGTTTAATGGTTTAACCGGGACCAACCCCTTAATTAATGAACTAATAAATTAGTGTCAAGCGAATTTCTTGAATTCGCTGTCATAATGGTCGTAATCGGCGAAACGGGACAACAAAAAACATTTAAAACGGGTGGACAAATTGTCCAGCAGTATAATTTTATTTCAGATGAGCAGATTTGAAATGGTTGATCAGCAGGCAAAGATGGCACGAATAGGCAGCACATTTGTGGGGCATTTTTAAGGCTCGGAAATTGAGACAAAATGATTTTGCGAGATAAAAGCTAAGGAAATGCAATTGAAATTTGAAGAAATATGTATCATCTCTCGACTTTTGGGTTTCACTGATCAGGACAAGCTTAGTTCTTGGGGCTTGATCAGCCGAGCTTCATAAAATCGCTGGTCTGATCACATCACATGCCATGGCTATTTTGCCCCACCTGCTGCTGCAGTTGTTGGTCATTTAGCGCTAACAAATAAGCTATGCGTCGAAAGCAAAAGCTGAAAATGATCAGCAACAGGCACGATTCCTGCTGCTGATGCTGATCACTTTTTACGATCAGCAGCAATAAATGGGGGCACACTGAATGGGGAGGGGAGGATGAATGAATTTGCTGGGCGATATACAAAGGTCACCACCACCTTCATATTCGTACGCTGCGCTTTGATCTTCGTTTTCGATCCGATCGCCCCGTGTTGCGCTGTCTGTCTGTCCCCCAAATCGGCTTTTTCTCTCTCGCCCTCCTGTTTATCATCCTTCTTTCTATCTCTCTCCACCTCTTTCTCTTTCTCTCTTGTCCTCGCTCCACATCTCTCTCTCTCTCTCTATTGTCCTCTCTCTTCTATCTCTCTCTCTCTCTCTCTCGCTCTCTCTCATCGTCTCTCTCTCTTCTTCGCTTTCTCTCTCTTCTGTCGCCTCCCTCTTGTCCTCTCTCTTTTTTCTTTCTCTCTCCCTCTCTCTCTCCCTCGCTCTCTCTCTCCTTCGGTTTGATCACTCCATCTAATCGCTTCCATTCTTTCCTTTTATGTACATATATGCGCGTTCTTTACTTTAGCCACGCTTTGGCGAACCGCGTCATTTTATGCGTGCTTCTGGAATCTTCTAGAGAAAAGCAGGTTACTTCTTTATGTGTTTTCCCGTTTTATTATTTCTTTTTATAACTTCTCATTTCTCCTTCCCACTCTCTCTTTTCACCCTTATCTCTCCCCTCCGAATCTCTCTTTCTCTCACTGATCGCGCTTTCCTTTTTCATGATATCTCGCTCTTCTTCCTCTTCCTCGCTCTGTTTCTCACCCCCCCGCGCTCCTTCTCTTTCTCTCTCTCCCTCCTTATCACAATGATCACTCAGTCACCTCCATTTCTTTCCCTTTTACCTCCGCCCTCCCTCTCTCGCTACGCTCCTTTTATACTCTCTTCGTCTCACTTCCTCCTATTTTTTGTTTCTTTTTACTCTTTCTTTTTCCCTTTCTTTTCTACCTTTCCTGCACTCTCTTCCTTCCTTTTTTTCTTTCCCCCACACTCTTTTCACACCTCCACCCAAATGGGTTCCATTCTTCTTTTCCTTTCCTTCTACATCAAATATTATTGCTGCTTTGTCCATCATTGCCCCAGGGAAAATGTCGCCGATCGCCCCGGGGGAGGGGAGGGCGGCGGTAGCGAAAATGGGAAAGAGAAGCAGCGGGTAATTAATGGGTAATTAGTGATGACGACAGCGCCCGCGTACTTTGGAGTTTAGTGATCACCATGTGATACGCATTAATTACAACAAGAATTACATTTCCAAGGACGATTAGATGGTTTTCAAGGATTTTGCAGGAAAATGTATGAATTCAAGGACAGTATTGCTCCCATTGAGCCGTTTTCGCAATATATGTCAGGTTTTATTTTAGGTCATCATCATAATGAAATTATGTAAAAACATAAAAAATACAGGCCTTAACCAATTAAATAAATTAAATGCGAAAATATAGGCAAAAATGATTAATTTAAGAGCTATTTTTACATCGATGGGCAAATTGCTCTAATTTTAAAGGACATTCTTGAAAAACTTCGAATTTCCACGAATCGAGGACCACATATTTCAAACATATACAACACATAAATTGAAATAATCTTTTGATTATGATTACGCTTTTCGGCATCATTAACACTACTAAACCCAATTTAATTATTAGCATATTCTGTGTAAATAAAATTCAAATAATGCGAAAATAAAGCCAAAAATTTATTTAATTCACATTGACAGAATGCAAAAAAAAAAAAACACGAGCTGTTTTTAGTAGAGTTCGGCATGGGACGGGATTCAAGTCGGCAATCTCGCGTTTTTGGAAATTGCAGGTTTTGCGGGATTAATCCCGCGGGCCCCGTTCCGCAAATTTTAAATTCCAATCCCGCAGCGAAATCCGCAAATTTGAAATTTTTGGGCTTTAATTTTTACACCGATGGGCAAATTGCTAATTTTAAAGGACATTCTAGGAAAATGGGCTTTCACTTTTTTAAAACAATTGAGTTTATCCAAAACACAAATCACAAATCACAATAATCCTTTTGTATATGATTGCGCTTTTCGGCATCATTAATTACCACTTAATTATGATGCCCTAATTGGGGTCATCAAAGGGCATCATTAGACACATTTCTCACCCTTTTAACTCAAATTGCCGCCTCGGGCCCATGTAAAACCCAAACAAATATTTTTGTTATTGTTTTAGGTATGATGATGGATTAATGTACATATTGCTGCTTATTATTATTTGCCAAAGAACAAGCCCAGTGGTTGTTTGGTCATGCCAATTAACAAAATGAGAGTGTGCCGTCCTCCGCCGGCGCCGCCGTTGTTTGTGGGCAGTGCTGTGACGAATGAGTAATCCTCTTAAAAACAGGACGAATATTGCAATTTTTCTGCTGATCTTTAGGGCTGCAAAAAATATGGAAATCCATATTTTTTTCCTGGACTGTGGGAGGCCTGAAACGCACGAAAAACATGTTTTTAGCTTGGTTTGAAGCTTCTAGGATGGATTTCTATATCCATATTTTCCGTATTTTTCCATATTTCGCGATTTATGTCCATATTTCCATATTTGTCCATATTTTGGCATTTTTCCAAAAAACCTTTAATAAAACGGCCCCCAACAGATAAATTGGCTTTTTGACCCCGAAAAACCGGAAATTTTTTCAAAAAATCAGTTTTTAGCAAAATTTTTTTGAAAAATTGAATGAATTGAAATTTTATTAAAAATTATCAAAAATAAGAAAAAAAAAATGGAAACTTTCGGTTTTTTGGTTGATGTTCTCTTTAAAATTGCTTTTTTTCATCTAAAACGAGTTCTTATACCATATTCAGCCATTTTAGATGTATTTTACTTGAATTTAATGAATTTGAAGAATTTAAAAATTTCCACACTCAAATTGCAAAAATTTATGTCCATATTTTTGCCATTTTATGTCCATATTTTGCGATTTTATATCCATATTTTTTGCAGCCCTACTGATCTTTGTTAATAGGAAAAAAGTCATTTGATTTACCAAATTAATATACTATGAAAAAAAATATTCTAATTAAAAAATGGATTTGGTCATTGGGAATTTGGGGTGTTCAAGAGTCTTCTTGGTCTTTAGTCTTGAGTTAATTTCGGTGCGTTTTTTTGTATCAGTCTCGAGTTCAAACTGAATTTTATGTGCCAACAAATGAATTAAATCAGAAGTCAACCCAAATGCCAAAATTTAATGCTGTAGCAATTTCACTTACTGTAACAGTACGCTTGCTGATAGGCGCCTTTCTTTGGGTAAATCATTTTTACGATAGCAATTTTTTTAAAATTAATCAGTGGTAATTAACTCATTAAACATTATTTCATTCTTAAGTTTAAGCATTCATCGCCATCTGACACTGAATATAATTGACGGGAAAAAGAGACAATTTTTTGTGATGATTAGTAGGGAGTGTAATTATATGGATATAAAATCGCGAAATATGGACATAAAATGGCAAAAATATGGACATAAATTTTTCAAATTGAGGGTATGATTTCCCAAAATTTCTTTAAATTTGTTAAATATAAAGTAAAACCTTCAAAAATGGCTAAATATGGTATTAAAAATCATTTTAGAAGAAAATACACGATAAAGCTAAAATTTACTCATTTTTAGCGAAAAATCAACCAGAAAAGTGAAATTTTATCTTTTTTGCTTATTTTTGACATAAACTTATTAATTTTTAAGAAAATTTAAATTTATTCAATATTCCCGAGAAAATTTGGCGAAAAAATTATTATTTTTTGGAAAATTTTCCGGTTTTTGGGCTCAAAAAGGCCAATTTAGCTGCTGGGGGCCGTTCTAATAGAGGTTTTTTGGAAAAATCCCAAAATATGGACAAAATGCCAAAATATGGACATAAATCGCGAAAATATGGAAAAAATGGATATGGAAACCCATCCTAAAAGCTTCAAACCAAGCTAAAAACATGTTTTTCGTGCGTTTCAGGCCTCCCACAGTCCAGGAAAAAAATATGGATTTCCATGTAATTCTATTCTATTCCCTAATGATTAGGGATGATTCGTAGTAGCAAAAAATCTCAACGAAGTAATGGAAAAAATATGGCGAAAAAAATGAATTTATCTTAGAAACATGGATAAATGGCATTTCTATTTTAAAGCGATTTTTCCTTTTGTTTTTGTCATTTTTCAAAAGATTATAATTGAAATCTATTCTGGATTCATTCTTCTCTGTCATAAAAAAACACATTAATTAAAAGAATTCCATTTTGGCATCGAAATAAAAAAAGGCAAAAAATTTGGAACGCTTCACGAATTTGCGTGTCATCCTTGCGCAGGGGCCATGCTAATCTTCTCTGTATTGTTCCAATTTTAGTATATGTCCATTTGGAATGAACGAAAGCGGTGGGAGGGACATTTCTTATATATGATGGAAGAGAATGTTGAGTAAAATTTTTGATGGGTTCTAAATGAGGAAAGGCACAACGGCCCTCTGCTGCGCTCTTTTCGTTTACTCTTTTTCTTTTCCATACACTCTCTCTTTGAATCTCCTCTCCTATTTCTTTGCCTTCTTCACTCTCCTTTGTCTCTTCCCTCTTTTTCACAGAAGAGTAGTGTATTTGTCTAACTGCTGCTTTTGTGGAGGGAAGGAAAAAGTCGGCGTGAAAAGAGTGAAGAACATTTCATCCAAAAGAGACAGACGAGCATGGAAAGGAAATAGCGTAGCATCATTGGGTAAAGAAACGAGGGTGCCGCTGGAAAGAGTGTCTTTTCTTCACTCTTTTCATGTCCTTCTCTCGCCCTTTTTCCACCCCATCTCCCCCTCATCCTTCCATCGTTCCTTTCCTCGGACTGGCTGCTGTTCTTTAAACTTACCTGGCTGGGGAGTTCCTGCGATCACCAAGGCAGGGCTCCTGTGGCGAGGCTCCACCATTGCACTTTCGGTCGGGGCTGACCCGCAGGGCGGTCCCGAACTGGGATAGGCCCACAGCTAAATTTTTGAGTGCGGGGGACGGCGTTCGCGCCTCCCTTTAAAAGCTTTGCTTCTTTTATTTGCTTGTTCTTTTGTATTTATTTTATAACTCTGAAGCACAAAGAAATTCGAAAGTTCAAAAGGAATTTTCAAATTCCCAAGTTTTTCTTGATTCATAAAATGTGAAGTTTAAATTTATTCTTTTTTCAAGTTGTTTAAAATTCCTTAATTTATCGAAGTCACGAAACTGAAAATATTCGTTTGTTATTTTATTTTACCAAAATTGTCATTTTGTGGATTTCGGCGCCAGTAACTAAACCAATTTCAAAAGTTCATGATGATTGAAATGATTTTGATTTGCAATTATGCTATCAAAATGGCTGAAGAATAAGATTTTTTAAGCAGTTTTGTATCAATTTTGACCCATATTTAGGCCTTTTTGGGTTTTTAGCATATTTTGTGGGTTTTGGCACATATCTGCTGTTCTGCAACTGCTTCTTCTCCATGCTTCTCATGCTCAGAATGGTCGTGCTCTTCCGTTTTCTGCGCAGACAATTACAGTGGGGAGCAAATTTTAATGCAAAAATCCTCCAGCAGCAAACGCCAAATTCCGAGGCCCCAAAATTTTTCGGTAGTTACATAGAAGTCGGAAAATCCGACCCCAGATTCAAATTTACGGTGTAATTTATTGAAAAATAAAGCTCTGGTCCTTATTAAAAGATTTAATATGCCAGTGATAATGTTATGACATTTAAAAAAACATATAATGATTCCACACAAATTTATTTTCGAAACTTCAACCAAAATTATCATCACAACAATTGCTTCTTTTCTGTCAATCATTCAGTGCCAACTGGCAACGAGTGCTTAAAATTAGCAATGAATAATGAATGGCTAATGAGTTAATTACCACTGATTAATTAATTAATTAATTACCGACAAAAATGGCCACCGTAAAAATGAATTTGTCCGAATAAGGGCGCCGATCAGCAGATCCCCAAAACGGAAAAGTACGAGCAGACGGTGGTGTACTGTTACTACAGAATTGGCATTGTTACAGCAATAAATTTGGCATTTGTTGTTTGGGTCGGCCCCTGGGCTTAATTCCCGCTGGTCGCACGTAGTCCGATTTGAACATGTTCTCCTTCTCAAGGTCCTAACACCTAAACCATACACAGTCACCAAACCCATGGCCAAAAAATGGGCTGTCGTCGTCGTAAATGGCTGTCCATTGAAAGTGCGCGCCGTCCAACGGCTCGTCAAAGCGGTGCTCTTTGAACAAAAAACTGAAAACAAAACTGATTTATTTCAAATTAAAGAATTATTCTTTTAATGAGATTAATTAACAGATCGATCATCAATCAGTAGGGAACAGAGAGACAGCGAGAGAGTATGGTAAAATAAGAGAACAGACAATTAATGAATAGTGAAACGACGAGAGATGGTTAACCCTGGCCTCGCTAATTAGATTAGGAATATTGGGATTAATTGACCAGCAGCAGAAAAAACCAAAACAAAGAAAATAAAAGATTAATTAAGAAATAGTGTTTATGATCGACGGGGTGAGAAAGGGCGGAGGAGATGCTGGAAAACAACAAATTGCTGCTCTCTAATCAGCATGTGAGTCAAAAAACCGCACCAAAATTAACTCGAGACTAAAGACCAAGAAGAGAATGTCAAAAAAATTTAGTGGATGAATTTTTAAGAGAAGTTTTAAATTCTTAGTGGTATTTTTGAAAAAAAAATTCAGGTTGATTCTTAGGGATGTAACAAAATCGCAAAAAGAAGTGGTGAAAGTGACTGCAACTGCCGGTTCAACACTGGCGTCATCAAATTGTACGCCATCGGCAGTAGTTCCAACATCGATCAACAACCGAAGCAAATAATTGTCTTCCGGCATTTATGGGTTCGAATTCCGTTTTCTAATTTTTGAACAGCCGTCGGAATGCCGATTTCCAATCTGCATCGCGCTTTTTTCAAAAATTCACAATCTGCCTAAGTCGAACCAGATTAAAAATGTAAAGTTCAAACATCAGGCGGGCGGCATGAAAAAGACATTTTAAAAGGATTAAAGATAATCTGAGGCTGTTTATAAATGCTGTTAGTTAATGCATCACTGTTTTATAAATAGTTGATCATCACAATATAAAGTCTCATTTTATTGATCCTCGAACGGGGGCTCACACGCAGACTATTGAGAGGCCTTAGAAAAAATTATAAAAAAAAAATTTCAGGGGGGGGGTCACAAAAGGGATAAGAACCTCACTCTGTTTTTCGTGGGAGCGCAGACAGCAACACGTTGTATAACACATGAACCAAAATTGGGAAAGAGAATGGCCGATGCCCAAGTTGACTAAAAATAAGACTCCGCCCCTTCTCCCCCCCCCCACCGCACTTTCAAATCATTTTCATTGTTTGAAGGGAGGGATTAGTGACCGTTCGTTCATCCTTTGCTCTCTCATTTTTTATTTGAATTATTTGTTGGTCAGACAACTTCATACATATTTACAAGAAAATGTTAATGACATTGCATAACAAATATGCTTACTTACAAATATGTTCTGCCATTTGGTGATTTTAATTAGAGTGCCACGGGACCGGGACCGGGCCGGGAATTCCCGGTCATCCGAGGTCCCGGTCCCGGTAGAGCAACCGGGAAAAACAAGCACTGGTAAGAATGGGGTCTGAGTGAAAAATTAGTGAAGAAAATTGGAGTCAAAGGGAAAAATAAAAAAGAATAATTAATATATTCTTTTAAAGTAACACCGCCCAAGTGTGCAAATGGCCTAATGCTAGTCTCCTTGACTTTCCCTTCTTCTTTCCCCTGGTTCAATCCCTCTACAGAAATTAGATTATTTTCAATTTTTTTTGTATACTGGTGGGTTTCCTATAGAGAAAATATGATTACTCATAGTTTTTTTAAAATTGATACATATTTTATCATTTTTAAATGAAAATCCTACCAATTGAGCTTAATAATCGCAAAAACCAACCTTTTTTTGTTGAAAATCTGTTAACAAATTGCACCCAAATTTTTAAAATTTCCCCCGGCGGCGCCTATCGGCACCGCCGGACCCCTTCTTTCCCAAAAGTTTTTTGAAAAAGCGCTCCGAAAAAAGTGATGTGAAAATCAAATCTGAATTTCTATTAATATTCGATGATTTAGTTGCTTGAAATAATTGAAGAAAATTTGTTTGAAAATTTTCATTAATTTAATTTATTAAATAAAAAACCAAATAATTTTGTATTATTTTCACTTGATATAAATTAAAATTTGAATTTTTTTTTAAATTTTTAAAATTTTTTTGAATTTTTAAAATTTCCCGGTTGGTCCCGGTTCCCGGTTTTTCTTGCGGTCCCGGTCCCGGTCCCGAAAAAAAATCGAGGTCCCGGTCCCGGCTTCTCAGGTCCCGGCAAGTCCCGGTCCCGGTTTTGGCAAAAATTCCCGGTCCCGTGGCACTCTAATTTTAATTAATGCGCTTACAAGAAATTGTGTGAAATACTAAAAACGTGCGATATGTAAAATTTGAACAAAAAAAAGAAGCTTGAAAATTTGAATTTTCAGCTTTTTGTTCGACTTTTACATAGGATTGGTCAAAAATGTTCTCAAATCGTGATAATTTGTCCCAAACCCCCGCGAGAACAAGTTTTAACTTGTTAAGCATGGTTTCATTCGTTGCCTTTTCGTCAATTTTATTTATCCAAATATAATATGTTTAACTAACAAAACGATTTTAAGAGTCATAAATCATTTTTTATCCAAATACCTAACTCCATTCATGTCAGCCGACCAAGTAAGTTGAATTTAAATTTTAAAAAACCAATTGAGCAATTTTCATTGCTAATCTTTGGCATTGTGTCTCTTTAAATATCCTAAAATAATTGTCGAACACATCCTAAGTCAGTCCCATTAAAATTGTCCCCTCACCGAAACACGAAAAATTGCCCAAATTCCTACCACAACAAATAATAATATGAAATATTTGCCGCCTGAACTTTTGGACGAAATGACTTTTTACATATATCCTAACCAAAATTGTTCGAGAATTCTGACTTCTTCCTGGCTACTCATGGAATTTTTGAGGCCCCATATCGAAAGATGGAAAAATATATTTAAATTAGTATGTTACACAATGCAAAAAATGGGAATTGACCCTTATTGGCATTTTACTTTTTTCAGCGCCGTTACGAGTTAATCGATCTGCACAAACTCTGCAAGGAAGAAATCCCTTGGCGCACATTTACCGCCCTGGCAAAAACGGACAAAAATTGCAATGCCTTTGTTGCCGCATTACAGGAACTGGTTAAAGAGGCATGAATTTGACCGTTCCCTAAATTTACTATTTTTCTAAACATAAAAAATTCAGGAGGACGCTTATGCGTCTATCGACGGATCAGTAAGTGTTGGAAAAGCAACAACAGCCGAATTGGAAGTGATTTCAAACACGCGATTTAGGGTTCAAATGCGTTGCTCATCCGTCTCCGCGAACTTTACCCAAGTGTTATTGAAACTCTTGCGTGGACTGGCCTTCAAACACTCAATGCCGAACTTTTTCCGTCAACTCAGCGTATGGTGCAAGCACTTCGCGAGTTAATTGAAACGGTTTGTTTATTTCTTTTTTTATCTTTTCAAAAATCCCCTTTTTAGACGGGCCTTTATTTTGGAGCCGTTCCCCAGTCGTCCTCACCAATTGGACAGTTAATTTCTGTTTAAGCAAAACTGGGTGAAAAGTCTGAATTAAGCAAATCGCCAAAAAGAAAAAACCCGTACATACAAAAAAAAATAATTTAGCAACAAAACGTTGTGCCGTCCATTCTTCAGCCGACTTTTCCCGCTTCAGCTGCAGTTCCGGTGCCGCCGCGAAAGGTTCGAGTGCCGATTCGTCAGTCGACTTCGTCCGCTTCAGCTGCAGTGCCATTGCCGTCGCAGAAGGTTCGATTCACAATTTACCAATTGCATTTATTTATTCGTTTTTACTCAAATTTATTGCGTATTTCAATTAATGGCTATTTAATTCTTAGGGTGGTGCTGTTGTTCAGTCTTTGGCTGGCCGTTTGCCTTTGTTGTCCGCGGTCGATCCCCCGTCGTCACAGCTTCAGGTTTTGTGGACATTTTTGTCTTTTAAATAACTTATTCACTTCAAAAGTCGCCATTTTCGTTGATGCTGATTTTTCTCAGCCGTTTAAATTTCTAAATTTCCCGTTTCAAATTGTAAATGCAATTTTTCAGAAACGCGTTTTCGGTCACGCCGGACTTTCGCTGTTTTCCCCTCCGTCTGCTGACAATTCACCGCCACAGAAGGTTTTGTTGCAAATGATTTAAATAAAAAAGTGCATTTGAATCATTTTGACTTTTTTAATAGTGTCTCTATTAGACCTGAAAAACTTATTTAGTTTTAGGTGCATGTGATCAAAATTTGCATTTTCTCTGGCGGAACCACTAAAAAATGACTCAAAAACCGCGAAAAAATTATATAAATTTTTGGATAAAAATAGTGTGCCAAATTTTGATATTTCTAATATTGAAAATTTTGGAAGGGGTTATTCTGGTTCGAATTTTGCATGTTTCTCAAGTTACAGTCATTTGGGTCGTTTTTCATTCTGAGTCCAAGTAGAAGTAAAAAGCGGGGAAACCGCCCATTTTTGAAGGAAATTAATTATGTTTAAGCAATTGTCCGCGTCCGACAATTCGCCGAAAGCTTCCGCTTCTGTTCAGGGCTCTGTTCAGGGTCAAAAGAGTCGCGGAGAGGAGGGACGAAAAGACGAGACGAAACTTTACCAGGCACTTCGTCTTTTTATGGAATTTCCTTTCATAATTATTTTCTATTTCAGGCAGCGAACACAAAACGAAGAAGAACAAGAAATAGAGAAAAAGACTCTACGCTGGCATTAACTACGCTAACAAATAAATAGGCCTATACATACATTTATGTTCACTTTTGGACATTTTGGTCTTATTTATGTTTCATAAATTTATACATTTTTTTTGTTTTATTTTTTGATTTTGCCAAATGAAGAATAAAGTAGAGTTGAGCGGTACTCGGTAATTTTTTCCAATTTTGCGAAGGGGTCTCCGGCCATGTAAATTAATGTAAATCAATGACCTTTTTTGCTTTCAACACCGCTTTTTTCGCGGCACGTTTTTCTCAAGACTTTTGGGGAACAAGGAGGGCCGGCGGTGCGATAGGCGCCGCCGTGAAAAATTTTGTATTTTTTAATGCGATTTGTTAACAGAATTTGTAAAAAAAGACCAATTGATTAATTTTTGGGTTTTTAGGATGCTTAAAATGAAAGAAAAAAAGTTGGAATATTTTTTTTAATTAAAATTTCAATTAAAATAATGGTAAAGAAAATATGAAGAATATTCTATCCCAGTGGAGAATTGAACCCAAGCGAGAAATAATAAAATCAGAAGGTTTAGCCACTTGACCACTTATGCATATGAACAAATGCTTTAAATGAAAATAAATAATTTAATTTTTTTTCTCAAAAAATTTCTCCTTCTTCACCATTCCCTACTCTTTTCTCACCCAGACCCCCATTCTTACCAGTGCAAATTTTTACCGGCGGTACCGGTACTAGACAAACCGGTACCGATACTTTGATTTTTGAAAAAACCGGTACCGGTACCGGTACCAAAAAAACCGGTAATTACCGGTCGGTACCGGTACCGGTACCGGTACCGCTCAACCCTAGTTACAAATGTTTTTTTTGTCAATTATAAAGAAGGAAAAACTTATAATATCTATTCTCGCAAAGTAAAAGCCTATGTTTTCACGTTTTTTGTTGGTGTCTTTTTAGACGTGATAAATAGGTTTTTCCAATTGCGTACTGCCTTCTCACTTCAAAATGTGAAATGATTTACACACGGATGCTTCAGCTAATTGTCCAAAAATGGCCGAATTTTGCACCTGAAACCATATCGTTGGACTTCGAGCAGGCCATGGTTGCTGCTGTCCGTACAATGTTGCCAAAATGACCACAATTACCATGCCAATGTCAATGTTAATCCCGATAACATCAATCATTTGCTCGTTGGTGTTTCTCGCAATTATGAAATGCGCCCGTAATTTTTCAATGCTTGCTATTTTTTTTGTTGTTGTTAACACATTGATAAATATGTTATGTTATTAATTTTAAAATTTTTTCGGAAAAAATCAGTAGAATCTATTTTTGACAAAAACAGCTTGCCGTACTAAACTGACCCTCGTACTAAACCGACCCCTCGTACTAAACCGGCCGTACTAAACCGGCCGTACTAAAACGGCCGTACTAAACCGGCCGTACTAAACTGACCCGGTCCGTAATTTTCTGGCTAAATTTGGGTGAGATTTCCGTTTGACACTCTATTAAAAACCAAAATTCAAATTAAATAATTGCCAAATATTATGCCAATTTATCAAAATTTAAAAGATTCTGAGGATTTTCCCCAAAAGCCTCAAAAATCCTCAAAATTTCTCAAAAAGCCACAAAAATCCTTACCAAAAAAATCCTCATTGACCTATCAAAAAGCCACAAAATGAGGATAAATCCTCAGATCTGGCAACCCTGCTAAAATATGTATTTTATAAATATTAAAAACCCAAACATATTATTCCGACCACTCGTAATGACGTACATATGTAAGTATTTTAGCACGTTTATTTTCAGCTTTATCAATGGAATCATTTTGCTGCTTTTGTAAAGCAATTTACGGAGGAAGTCACAGCTGTTCTGTCTGCAAATTGCCGTGCCATCACAATGAAATTCATTTTTCTTCCCTAGGCTCCCGATGTCTCGTGGAATAAGCCGTTTAAGGAGCGAATTCGACACTTCTACAGCATTTGGATGTCCAATGAGGCCGAAAAGAAGTTCACGTCAGCGGGAAATCCGAAGGCACCTGCTCTTCATGTGGTACTTGATTGGATCCACCGATCATGGCAGGAAATCTCCAAAGAAGTGATCATCAAATCATTTAAGGGTCAGTTAAAAAATTAACACAGGAAAAATGCCTAAACTTTTAAGTCTGTGGGCTGACTACGCCATTGGACGGAACTGAAGACGAAAAAATTGCTTGTTTCAAGCCGGAAGGAGCAATTGGACCAATAGGGATCAAATTTTTGCGCGAGTTTAGAGGAAATCAAACAATGAGAGATGGAGGAAATGTTCAGGAGGAAGCCGCCTATCTGATGATGATGTAGAGCTGGATGGAGTGGGAGATGACGATGAATTGCTCATTTGTTAGAATTTTTACTAGTGTTTTTTGAAAATAAATGGTGTTGATAAAAATTCCATTTATCCCCCGGGGGATAAATTGAGCAGGGGGATTATTTTTCAAAGCCCTCAGAAAGGGGGGGGGATAATTGGAGCCAGCGGGATTAATGGAAACGGAGGGATAAAAAGAGAAAACACGGTAAGTAGTTTTTTTTCTCCGTACTAGTTTCGATATATTAAGCATAAATAACACATTTTTCACTTGGTTTGAGGCTTTTATTGGGTTGATGAAAAATTGACCCTTTAAGCACTTCAACATTAAACAATTTTTATTTCACAAAAAACAAATGTTCAATCAATGATGTACTCACCATTTTGATCAATGATCCTCCCCCATCGTTCGGGCAACATTTCAATCCCCTTTTTATAAAACTGATCATTTTTCGATCCAAAAAAGTCATCCAATGCATTTTCGACCTCGTTTTGATCAGCAAATTCTTTCCCTCTCAAGAAGTGCTCCATAGATCGAAACAGATAGTAGTCCCACGGGCTGATGTCTGGGCTGTATGGTGGATGAGGAAGAACCGCCCATCGAAGTTTTTCAATTTTTTGTTGCGTTGAGAACGCAACATGTGGGCGTGCATTGTCATGAAGGAGTACGCCGCCGCGGAATTTTGCAGAAAATGGAGGACGACGAATTTGGTCATGAACCCGCTGCAGTTGTTGCTGGTAGATGTCGGCGTTGATGGTTTGCCCAGCCGGAACAAGTTCATAGCGGACCAACCCTGATGAACACCACCAGACGCACAGCAATACCTTCGGTGCATGTTGAAGACGCCTGGGGGTCGGCTCGCCCAATTCGTTTGGCTTCAGCCATTGTTTTATGCCGTTTTGTTGTTGAGATAAACCCACTTCTCATCACACGTGATCAGCTGGGAAAGCTGCATTCCAGCACTCAAACGGGCGAGAAGTTCAGTGCAGGTGACCACTCGCTGATGCTTTTGTTGTTGGGTCAGTGCATGGGGAACTTCGGCACCCTTTTTGTTGATGAAGCCGAGCTGATGGAGGTAATTGAGCACTGTTGTCTGATGGACCCCGAACTCTGCTGCAAGTTGGCGCGAACTAGAACACGGATGCTGCTGAACGTGCTGCTCCAAGTCGTCCGAATCGAGAGCAGGTGGTCGTCCGGAGCGGGGTTCATCTTCGAGCTGCTCATTGCCTTCACGAAATTTTGTGAACCATCGCTTAACTGTAGAAAGAGAGAGTGCATCATTGCCCTCACTTTCACAAATATTTCGAAGAGCTTGGGTTGGGGTAGAATTTTTTCGGAATTCGTAAAGTAACAGTTGTCTTAGCCGAATTTTGTCCATTTTTTGAAAATCGTTCGATTTTGCAAAAGTAATGGCTATACAACAAATGCAAATGGCCAGAAGATGGCCAACCGTCCGCTGATTCATCCCAATTGCCTGCCTCCCTTTTTCAATCTCTTTAGAATTAAATATCATTTTTTGCATAATTTGTTTTTTCAGAGGGTCAGAACTTTTTCATCAACCCAATACGTTGACTTTTATTATGCCTTTAATGCCTTTTTTGGGATTTTCGTGCCTTTAATGCCTTTTTTGGCTTTTTTCCGAAAATTCCTTAACAAAAATGCAATAAAAAAGAAAAATACACCCCTAAGAAATGACCCAAAAAAAATTAGAAAATACACCACTAAGAAGACAAAAAAAGCATTTTGTAAGATATATTACGAACATTATTAAAGGGCGGAATTGTGCAAAAAAGACTTTTCAGCAACCATGGGTCCACTGCGTTTCGGCGCTGGCGTTTCGGCGCCAGCTCGTTTTTCCACTATTGCTTTTTTCTATGTCATTCAAATCCAACATTGTTTGTATCATTCGAAAGCTTAATCTGTTTAGAAGTTTTTTCAAAGCTATTGATTCGCGATTAGACAATTATCAATAGAGACCGGCGCAGGACAGGATCCTGCGCAGGATTTTGCAGGATCCCAGTCCGCAATCCTGCATATTTTGGAATTTGCAGGATTAATCCTGCCGGATCTTGTCCTGTAAAAAATTTTGAATTCCAATCCTGCAACAGGACCCGCAAATTTGATTTTTATGCAGGATTCAGCAGGCGGTCAGGGTCGTTTTCGTACCGCCATTTTCGTACCGCCGTTTTCGTACCGCCGTTTTCGTACGGGGACGTTTTCGTACCGCAGGGGGGTCGTTTTCGTACCGCCGTTTTCGTACGGGGGACATTTTCGTACGAGTTCTTGTACAAGCGTCAGATTCAAATAGAAAAACTTAAGAACTAATAAAGCCAAAATTTATCATTTTTTGTTTCCCATTCATAAAATTTTGTAGAAAATTCATCTTTATAATAATAACAAAATCCGGGACAAACTAGGTCGCATCTCATAATTTCGGAAAATACCAGCGAGAAAATTGTTAAGGTTTTCGGGATTGACATTGGCATTGGCATAATTGTGATCATTTTGAGGGACAATATTGTTATTGATATCGTTATAGCGTTGGACGAGACGAAGAATCCGTGCGTCGGCATCGAGATACTTCTTTTTCTGTGCACCAATTTATCATTATTTAGTTTTGTTTTAATTACTTGCTGCTGGTTCATTTTGTAGTTAATAAAAGCTTAACTGTCAAAACATTAAAAGTAATTTTAAAAAATTAACAAATTATTTGAATGCAATTTTTTTTTTTTGCATATCCACTCGTACGAAAACGTCCTGGCCCGTTCAGCAGGATCCTGCATTGATTTTTTGAAAATTTTTAAAAATAGAATGCCAAATATTCAGAAACTTTCTTTTTTCAAAAATTTTTTTCTTAATAAAAATTTTTCGTTTAAAAACTTATCCTTATTCGAAAAAAGTTTATACAATTGAATTTTTATGTGTTTTGCTACATACCTAAAAAGCGTTAATAAAATTTTTTTTTACTATTTTCGTGCCTATTTTAGGATTTTTCTGCCTTTTTAAGTGCCTATTTCGCGATTTTTGTGCCTAAAAATCCCATCCCTATACATAATGGATTATGGCTTTTTTGCAAAGAAATTTAAATAAAAATTATTTTACTTTAATTTAAGCTATTATTATGAGCCACCCAATTTGAATACTTTTTTATACTTTGAAAGACTTTTTTATTAATACAGAATTTTTTGAAATTTCCTAAAATCCGCAATCCTGCGCAGGATCCTGCAGATTTTAAATGCAGGATTTGCAGGATTAATCCTGCCGGATCCTGTCCTGTAAAAAATTTTGAATTCCAATCCTGCAACAGGATCCGCAAATTTGAAATTTCCGGTCTCTAATTATCAATATACATGAAAAATGCGAAAAAGTCGAAATTTTGAAGTTTTTCTTAATAAAGGCTTGAAAATCTTTTTGCTTTTTGTCAGGCTAATAAAGCATGTTAAGAGCTCTCGAATGATACCAACAATGTTGGATTTGGATGCCAAAGAAAAAATCTATAGTGGAAAAACGAGCTGGCGCCGAAACGCCAGCGCCGAAACGCTGGGTCCCAAAAAGCTGATTCCTTGTGTACTTTTGGCCACAACTTTATTTAAAAACTTTACGAAATTTTTTGGAATTTTGCAAGCTAATAGTGAATTCTTATGGCTATGCAATGATATCAAGAATTAAAAATGTAATTGCTTTTGAGCAAAATTATGGGTTAATTTTTTGTTAGAAATTTTCATTTAATGGTTTTTTATATAACGAACATACAGTAGCACTCACTAACTGTGTTGTTGTTGGGGCGCACTGGTCGTTCGTTGATTAGGTGTTGTGTCAGCAGAAAATGTGCAAATGGTTGAAAAATTCTTTCCTTTTATATATATATATATATATATATATATGCATTTTCTATTGCCACTTTTCAGTTGGAGATTTGAGTGTAAATATAAAGGCATAAATTTGAGAGAAACTTCATTCATCAAATTCTTCACACCACTTCATATTATCTGCACTATTACATCTACCTAATTTGTAAAACTAATTTGTATTTTCAATCTTTTCTAATCCTAAAATTTCATCGTTTTGAAGCATATACATTGTACATTCCTGTACATACCTGTACATAATACCTCCATAATCTCTCCCTCCTCCAACTCTTCGATATTTCATTACTCCATCGGACGGACATGCGCGAACTGTTGTTCAAGACCGCCAACCAGGAACAGCACACTTTCACTCTTGAGGTCGAGGAGAACGAAACGGTGAAATGCAATTTCCGACGGTGCTTAACCAATTTTCCCTTCTTTTCCCCCTTCAGATCGCTCAAATCAAGCAAAAAATTGAGGACAGATTCGGCCTCGCGTTCGAAGCAGATGAGCAAGTGCTGTTTTACAATGGAAGAGAGCTGGACGACGCGCTGACGGTGGACAATCTCAACATTGAAGCGCCGAATTTCATTGTCGTCTTCGTGATGGTGAGGCTCACGCTGCTTTTCCCATTCATTCCGTCATCAATTCAATTTGTTTCTTTTTCAGAATGATTTGGCTGGTGCTGATGAAGGTGAGATGTTGGTGCAGCCTATGCACATGAACGGTCATCCGGCGGCGGCGCAAGCGGGCTATGTGAACGACCACGCTGCACACCATCACCACCACCATCATCATCAACACCACCAGCAGCAGAATGGGATGCTCATCGATCACAACGTGTGGCAGCAGATTCTTGCTCCCGTACAACAACAGATTCAGCTGACGGCGCAGGATTACCCGGCCATCCGTCGAGTGGGAACAACAAAAACATTTAAATTCAAATTTATGATTTTCCCTCATTTCAGCTCATGGCGCTGGGCTTTCCGCGAAATTTGTGCATCGAAGGTGGGGGGGGGGGGTGGACAGTTGGAATTTCAATTGTTTAATTTTCAAATTCCCTTCTTTTTCAGCTTACATTGTCAGCGACCGTAATGAAGTGGGAAACTGAATTTTGCTATTTCAATTAAATGTCTGAATGCCTATTTTTAAGGAGCTTGCTGCCGAGTACATTCTTGAACGGATGGCGGAGGGGAACGGGCCGTGACCGCGTTAGAAGAGAAAAGAAAATGAGGAGAGGACATTGATATATCGAATACTGTATTATATTGTATGTATTGTATATATGTATATTCTATATTTCATATGTACATATTGTATGTATTTACTTACGCAACATTTAATAAAATTTAAAGAAGCGAAATTTGGTGAAATTAAGTTTCCAGGCAACAAATTTGTTTGTCTAGCAACAGGGCTTCCGTTTTTTTTTCAAAATAAGGACAAACGAGGTTAAAACTAAGATTTTGACCCCAAAAATAAGATTTTTTGAAAAACGGCTTCTTACAATTGTAGAAACAGTAAAAAAGGGATACCAACTGAAAAATTTCAAAATCAGCATTTGGGGGAGTGCATTTTGTAACAGATTAATTCTCTCTTCCGTAATAGGTAAGAAACTGCATTTATGTATTGTTCTCAAAAAATGGAATTCGAATTTCTGATCTCAAATTATGTTTTGCTTCAGATTTAAAATTCATTTATTTTATTAAGATTCTTATTATTGTTTTTCTTATCCAATGGATTGGATTCATTGTAAGGCGTTTCGAATTTAAAGCCTGCTGCTTTGGTTTTACTGCTGGTTCGCTCCCTCCCCCTGTAGGTAACAAATGCGTTGCAGTTGGTAATCGTGGTGGTTCATATTGGTTCACATCCTGTGGCCACATTGTTTGTATCAATTGCATGAAACAGGGCATGTTTTTGTAAATTAAATGTCCGCTTATTAATCAGTTACTTAATTCGTTAATTATTCAGGAGGACCATCGCCCGGGCATAAAGGCTCCTGCATTATCTGTCAAAAACCGGCATCAATGTAAGTGTAAGTAAGCAACAGCAAATGCTTTATAACTCGTGTCAGCACACCGTCACAGAATGGAAATCAACCGCTCAATGAAGCCAGAAATCTTGACACTGTTCAAGCCACAAAAGGAAGTGTTGGTGGAGAATACGCAGCGAATCAAATCGGCGATGGATTTGCAGAACAACCATCGGCAAATGCTGATTAGGAAACTGACCGAAAAGGTTTCTACTTCTAGCACTGTGTCGCGTTGAGAACGATGAATCATAAAAGTGCCTTTGTTTTAGTACGACAGGGCAGCCAAATTTGCGAGAGGAGCGCAAGCGGATATTGCGAAACGGGACAAACGGGAGAAGGCGTTGCTGGCGGAGAGGGACCAACTGAAGATGGAGTTGGACACGGCCAACGACCAAATCCAACGATTGGAACAAATGTATTCCGAATTTACGTAATAAACATGGGGAAAAAAACAACATTTTCAGGCTGAAAGAACGTGAGAATGAAATTCTACGCCTACGGAAGAGTCCGAATCGACGCCACAGCCCACAGCACAGGAAAAGTGAGACGAACGGGCAATTTTAAGATCTAATGAGCGACCAATTTCAACTGTTTTAGGGAATATCTACCCGAGTTTGAACGGCAACACTCCCATCACTTCGTTGTCCTTTCTCGGGTGCGGTGCGATGAGTACGCCCAACGACGAAGTATCATAGAAAGAACATAAACAAATAATTGATATAAGCGAAAAGTGGATTAGGAGAGCACTATGAACCTCTATTTTGGCCATGTTGAGTGTGAACGCCAAAAACGGCAAATTTGTTGGGAAATCAAAACTCATGTTTTAGTATACAGAGGAATTGGGCATATTATTCGCCATTATTATACAAATTGATGATTCCATGCGTTTAGCCCGGCGGCATGAACTTCAACATGGCCACAGCAACACCGGCGAATTTTGGCATTCGAAACGAAAACAATGACGCGGAGCAGAACATCGAAGCGTTGTTCCGGACGCAAAATGTGCAGGAGGAGACGCCACTTGCGGGTCCCGCGTTCTGTCCTACGACGCCTTACCTTTTCGCAATGGCGGGAGGCAACAGCGAAAAGTGAGGGACAAAAGAAAAAAGCAATTTCAGACAAATCAAACAAATTTAGGCGCACGGGAGTAACGCCGAAGTACTTCTGAACTGGTCGAATGTAATAAGTATATTGTGCTTCTTTTGTTCGATATTTGTGAAATTCATTCATATTCACCGGCGTTGTATAACATATACACATTTGGTATATTAATAAAATAGCATATCTTTTGCCTCTATTTATCTTTTCAACATTCCTATTTTTTAATTAAAATTTTTAGTCGAAAATATCTACAAAATAGGAACAAAAAAAGAGAAAATAGGACCAAAGTCTCTAATTTAGAGCTGTAATTATCAGGAAAGAATCGACCTTATTAAATTTTTCACCAAAAATGAATATTTTCTCTAGTTTTTGACTCCAAAAATTTTATTATTTTTTGAAAGTCAATTTTTTTTAAAGGGCTACCGTATTTCTATTCCTTTTTTACCAATTAAAATCAGACTTGTTCTTGACAATATTTGGTATTTTAAGGCTACACCCTAATTTGGGCTTCTCTGTCTATTCGCCCTATTTTTTCTGCTGGAACGGGAAAACGCGGGATTCCCAACGGGATTTCCTTGCTTCAGTTTTAAGGCCATTTTGTATTTGAAAGTCTAAGGGCAATTGGAATTGGAAATAAGAGGCAAATAACTTTCGAAATTGAAAAAAAGAATTCTCGACATCTTAGATTAAGCTAAAACATAAATTAGGATTTTAAGTCACACCGTTAGGTACACTGTGTAACATTAGAATAGGGACACCCTATTTTTTGGGAGTTTGACCACTTCCCATGAGCCGATCGAGTTGAAATTTTAATTGTACGTAGCAATTCTGAAAATATCAAGATTATGAAAGTGAGAAACCGAAATGACGACGGAAAAATATTTAACGAATTTTTTTTCCAAATTGGGGTGTTGCATTAGAACAGGGACACTTTGGAAAACTAAGAAAAATCTCAACAACTACTAAAAAGAAACTAATAAAACAAGCTAAATAAGAAAGAACAAATCTTTTTTCACATTTCTGTTTATTTTGCGTACAGAAATATGTCTTTTGGGGAGAGTTATGTTGAATTTTCTAAGTTTTCAGGAGAAATTAAGGGCCAAAAGGCTTAAATCGCCTCTAACATTTGCCCAACCGAATCAAACTAACAGCAATCATTCTGTTTTATGATTAATAGGGCTGTGAATTTAATTTGATCAGTCACTCTCAGGATGGATGATAAGTGATCGATGTGTGGTGCTCTGATCAGAAAAAAACAAATAATCAATGTGTTTTGGTCAGTAATCGGGATCGAAAGAAATCCTGATCAATCTGATCAGAGATGAACATTGCTCTTGGGAAGGGGTAACTTGAACCTTCAGAGGCGCAACCGAAATGAGATTATTACAGATCGGAAATGATTTGGAATTGGTCAATATTGATTATGGATTACAGATCAGCGGAAGAATAAATCGACATAACAAAATCCAACCGGAAAAATCTCTAAATTTTGTGGCACTGGGGTTAACGGCACACATTCGATGATCGCCTCCAATTGTTCCATGCCCTGAAAATTGTCAGAAACTCAAAAACCGGCAAAATGCCATTGTTCCCCAATGCCACCTTTTGTTCCCTGTCGATTGCCTTCCTCAAAATCAGCTGTTTGCTAAACGTATTTAGGCGCACAAACTCGCGGCCCTTCACAATGTTCAACTTCATTGTCGGCTTCGGCCCGCCACTGCGCCCAATGATAGGCAAAGTGCCCAAAATGGCACCTGCACAAAAGTGGGGAAAGAATGCCATTGGATTTGACCAAATTGGCTAAACAAAAATTTAAAACTTTTTTGGATGTACGGAAAAACGGATTGAAACTAATCATTGGGAAATTGACATTGCAAGGCCATCAAAAATTTCTGAAATCGCATTTCAAATTTTTTCGAGGCCCATTATGGGCGAAATTTCTGAAAATTTGAGAAAAAATGCAATTTTTTTTGTCTTCATTTCGAACATTTTGAAGACAAACAAAAAACATAAATATTAAAAAGCATTGAAATTCGAATCGAATGGACTTGGAGAAATCTTTCTTGGCATTCTCCACCATTGACATGTAAATGGCACTTCGATCGCGCTCGAGCAGACAAACGGGCTGAGCAGCATGTTCATCGTCTTGATGACCAAAATTGTGGCGACAGACCCGATTGATCAATTCCATCCGCTGTTTTTGCTTCTTGGGAATGTGATCGGCGCCATTTGAGCGCCAGGGACTCATCCGACGACGCACTAATTTGCCCAAATGAAGACGAAACGAAAATTGGTGTTTTGTTTTTGCCAAATTTTTGGCATTAATTTTTTATTTTCTTGCATTCGCACTCCATGGGAAATCAAATTTCATCCTTGGATCTACTTTATTTAATTCCGTCTTGTTGTCTGTAGTTTTTCTTGCATAAATTGTAGAGTCATCGTTTTGTTTGGTCGTCTTATTAGAATTTGTTTAATTAAAATTATTCAAAGGCCCTAGCTACATACTTCGGGAACCTATTTCGTATGTATATATTATGGCCAAAATAAATCGTTTAGGTTTACAAAGTTACTATGCTAAGCGAATAAACAAAACTCAAACATTAAAAAAAAGTTGAAAGGAACAATATTCACTTTAGGTATTTACAATTCAATGAATCCTTTTGACAGGTGAAAGCGATAGCTTCCAAAATAAAGAATATTGGCCAAAAATTAATTATACTCTGAAATTGTATGCTGGGGAAGGAAAAGCCCATTGAAGCAGAATGGCCACGAACTTTTACCTACCCAAATAGCATTTAATGTTTAATTATTTTACTTATTTCTTTTTTTTTTGCGCAGCACTTTGTCATTATTTATTGTGTGCCACTTTTTCGTCGGCTTTAGTTTTAAAAAATGGAGCAGGGCGGTTTTGAGGTAAATTCACTCAGGGTATTTGATGGGCGGGGAGTTCTGCTGATTTCTTTGCCCTTTAACTTTGTGAATGGCATTCCCATGACCCATTGGCATGCATTTATTGAACAAAGAGTGGCAAATCCCTTCCCATACGGCAAGGCGGGGTCATTCATTTTCATCCCAAACACTCCAAAATGGGGAAAAATCTGAAAAAAATTCCTGTTGAATTGCTTTTTGAAACTACAAAAAGTCTTCGATTTGACATCCGCTGGGCCACTGTTCGGGTGTCCGCCTCATTTGACCACTGTGTTATTAAGTGCCAATCAGATTGGCTCTTAAAGGAAATTGGGCGTCTAATGATTTTGCATCGAAAAGTAGTAACGGCTGGAGGGAACATATCCAATTCTAATTAATGACAATTACAGGCTTTCCAATTTATTAAGGTTGAGTTCGTGGCGGAAGAGAAAGCGCGTCTGTTCCAAGTCGTTTCTCAGCTGAACAGCGAACGCCGTTCTATTGTCCATCGTGCCATTGCGTCCCATTTTGCGGTTGACGAACAGTATGGGGCGAAACTGGTCAAAGACGGTGCCACTGACCACCAGCAATTTTGCGAGAAGATTAATGCTATGATTGGCAATTTGGTTGATCCCACCGACGCAGCAAAAGTTGCAGTCGCAGGAGACTGTATGTTGGCGAGCACAGAAAATTTTGAACTTTTTATAGCATAGCAATCCCTCAAGAAATCACAAAAGTGACACTTTCTTATTTTGGTTTTCGAGCTCATCAATTAAAATCTGACGTCCATTTTGTTTGAGGATTGGTTTCATCAATTTTAACAGTACTAATTACTACATTTATCACTCAGTTTTGCACCAACAAGTCCAGTGTGCGTACGGATCTCTAGCGGATATGAATCAGATCTCGAACCTGAAGGCGCACATTTCTGAACTTCGTGCTCAGAACTTGACCCAACAGGCGCAAATTGGTGCACAGCAGGTTCAGATTGATGGCCTTCATGCCCAAGTTGGTAATCAGCAGAATCGCCTTCAGGCTCAAGTTGTTGCTCAACAGAATCTGATCGGTGGCCAGCACAATCAGATCGGTGCTCAGCAGAATCTGATCGGTGGTCAGCACAAACAGATCGGTGGCCTTCATGTTCAAGTTGCTGCTCAGCAGAATATGATCGGTGGCCTTCATGCTCAAGTTGCTGATCAGCAGAATCGTATCGGTGGCCTTCATGCTCAAGTTGCTGATCAGCAGAATCTGATCGGTGGCCAGCACAATCAGATCGGTGACCTGCAGGCTCGAAATACTGCTCTTCTGGCTCAGGTTTCTGATCATCTGTCACTTTTTGATACCCCTGCTCAGAATTCTTCCCTGAGGAAGAGGAAGTTGGTTTCGGACGTTGAAAAGCTGCCGAGTCAGACGTCGAGTGGACCATCGAAATTGGCCATCGGAGTTTCGGAGACGACCGTCGGACCTTCGACGTCGATCGTTGGAGCTTCGGAGACGACCGTTGAACCTTCGAAGTCGGCCGATGATTTGTCGCAGACGGGCGAATCATTGCCGTCTAAAGATTGAGTGTCGATGAATGTGGCTCGTCAAGATGAAAATGATCTGACGGTTGAAAAACGAATCTTATTTTTGCAGGCATTTATTTAAAGTTGTTGATTGTTGACATCGTTAAACTTATCGCATCAGCAAAAAAATGTTTGGGTTTGGTGCCGATTTTTGGTCGGAGTGATAAAATTGCAACTGGATAACCCAAATACTGAAATACAAATATTTCAAGGTTAATCACCGGAAGATTCGCTTTTTGCTCTATTGCAGTTCACACTAGAGCCCGGCGCGGGACGGGATCCCGCGCGGGATTTTGCGGGATCCCAGTCCGCAATCCCGCATTTTTTGGAAAATGCGGGATTTGCGGGATTGCGGGATTTGCGGGATTAATCCCGCGGGATCCGTCCCGCAAAGAATTTTGAGTTCCAATCCCGCAGCGGGATCCGCAAATTTGATTTTTTGTGCGGGATTATGCGGGATTTTATTGATTTTTTTGAAAATTTTTCTAAGACAGAATGCCAAATATTTTTAAATAAATTAAATAATAAATTTAATTAAAGTTAACTCATTTTTCATCGCAAATTTCATTCAAAATTTGTGAAATTTCCCCGGCGGCGCCTATCGGCACCGCCGGATAGGCTTTTCTTAATAATCCTGTAGAAATTGAGTCAAAAACTGCGTCATTTGGTCAATTTTAGACAAAATCTGTTACCAAATCGCTTTAAATTTCATAAAATTTCTCGCAGATGTCGATAGGCACCAGGTATGGCACGGAAAGACTTCCGATTTCCGACATTTTTGGGGTAGGAATTCCGACTTCCGAAATTTTTGATGAAAAGTCGGAAATTTTTTTAATTTTTCTTTTCAAAAAACTAGCAAGTTTTGTACAATTTCTGTTAATAAATTGAACTGAAATTTTTAAAAATTTCCCGGCGGCGCCTATCGGCACCGCCGGACCCTAAAAATCCCTATTTTTCTTGCAAAATTTGCTCAAAATCGCAAAATTTTGTAATTTTTTGGACAAAATCTGTTAACAAAATTTTCCCGGCGGCGCCTATCGGCACCGCCGTACCCTCCTCCAAGTTCCCAAAAAGTTTTTGAAAAAATCGCGCTGTATAAAACGTGTAAAAATAGTCACTCCTTTTCTCAAAAATGTTCTAAAATAATGAAAAATGACAAAAAAAAAATTTGATAAAATATTGAATAATTTTTTCAAGCGTATACTAAAAACATTTGTGAAATACCTTTTACTTGGTTAAGAATTAAAAAATTTAGCCTATTAAAATATTTAGAAATTTTTTATTATATTGTATATTTTTTGAAAAATTTCCGATTTCCGACGTTTTTGGGGTCGGAATTCCGATTTCCGACTTCCGAAAATTTTTGGGGCCTCGGAATGCCATCCCTGATAGGGACCGCCGGACCCTCTGTTCCTAGTTTTTTGAAAAATTGCACCGCAAAAAAGTGGGTTTGAAAAGAAAAAAATAGTCAATTTATGAACCGTTAATAATTTGATTTCCGATCAACTTTTTACCGTCGGATCCAATCGAAAAATCTTAGTCGACCCATCAACCCCTTTTAATGCATCCCGCCAGCCCTTAAAAATTTATTTTTCAGCATTTTTTGATTTTTGGAAATTTTTTGAATTTAATTGAAATTTTTTCGAATTTTCCAAAATCCCGCAATCCCGCACGGGATCCCGCAAATTTTAAATGCGGGATTTGCGGGATTAATCCCGCGGGATCCCGTCCCGCAAAAAATTTTCAGTACCAATCCCGCAGCGGGATCCGCAAATTTGAAATTTCCGGGCTCTAGTTCACACGACCATAAGAAAAAGGCGACCATAATTTTTTTTTTTTTTGCAACTTTAATGCAACATAACTTTTTCAAGAAGAACCCAAACATTCTTAGTATCATTCGATAGCCCTAAGAATACTCTTAGCCTACAAAATTTCAAAAAATTCGTTGAGTTTCAAAAAATTTATGGCCAAAATTGTTTAGAAAATCAGCTTTTTGAAATTTCTTGCCATAAATTTTTTGAAACCCAATGCAATTTTTTGAAATAATCAGGGCTATCGAATGATACCAAGGATGTTTAATTTAGATGCTTCATGAAAAAGTTATGGTGCACTAAAGGTGCAAAATTTTTATGGTCGTGTAAATTGCAATAGAGCCTCGCTTTTCCTTTATTTTATTCATTTGTTTTTCTCGAAGCTATCCTTTAAAAGCAAATCGAATTTATTTAAATTTTCTGTCCTCAAAAATAGTTCAAAACAGCAAATACAATTTGAGTCTTGCTTTTTTAAAATTAATTTTGCTTCCTTCTCACTAATTTTCTGCTCTGGTCCGTCCACTTTCGTCCATAAATCCTTTTCCCCCTCCTCCTCTTCCTTCTGTTGTACTGCTCGGCGTCGTCCTCCATGTTGGCGTTCTGCCGCTGCTTTCGCCCACCCAATTGGCAATTGTCACCGCCCCATCCCCCTCCAACGCTCTGTTCATCACCCAATCGAAAGAGCCGTTTCTGCCGTTGGCATTTTGTGTTCTTCTTCCCTCCGCCAGGCCGCACATTGAGTCATAACGGTACGCCGCCAACTTCTCGTACCTATATTCAAAATATGGGGGATGGAAGGGATTTGACATTTTAAATTTGGGTTGGACTGTTGGTGGCACTAAAAAGCCAGGAAGCCAATTTTGATTTGGGGTTGAAAGGGGGGGGGAAGGGATTTGGCATCATTGCTCAGAATTTGGCATTCCAAAGGACCGGTGAAACAATGCCATTCATTTTTCTCTTAAATAAGAGCTCCGATTTGTCACTCCAATCGCCTGAAAAAGCACCCACAAATTTGCCATGCGCCTTTTGCCCAGCCAAAGGCTAAGAGTGGCACAATTTGTCAGCAGCAAAAGAAAGCAGAGGAGGCCAAGGCAAAGTGCCGTGTCGGGGGGCGCCAGCGACGGCGGCCAAACTGTGCCGAGCGGTGGCGGTGGCACACCCGAACGCGTCGATCGGCGGATAATGCACAGCGCAAAGTCTCGACCTCCGGCTGAATTTTCGGCCAATGCCACCAATTCGATGGCCGGCGGGAGGCGAAAAAGTTCGGCGGATTTTGTGGGGAGAAGGCGCAACACACCATCAGTGGGATGGATGTGGAACAAACTGTTGGTTTGTGGGAAGGGTGTGTTAAATGGGAAATAATTTGGCTTTTCTATAATATTTTTCTTCTCTAATTATGTGCCGTTTCCCTTGCCTCTGACTGCCTTTTATTCTTTTAATTCAATTCTCTAATTATATGTTATTTTCCTTTTGTTTTTCTCTCTAATTTATTCCTATTTTTCTCAATCGATATTCCTTTGCTTTTCTTCTCCCTTGTGCTTTCCTTTATTCATTCTATTTGGTGTTCACAAATTTGGACCTCAGACTTTTCTCCTCTAAATATTTTGTGTGTGGACTCTTAATTTTCGTCGTCTTCGCATTGAATTTAAATTAAATAAATTGAACTGTCCCCGACTATTTCGCCGTCCTTAATTAATAAGCATTGGCCCCGTTTGTCCTTTCTGTGCTAATTAATTATTTGGCCCGAGAAGAGGAAAAGCCGAACGAAGCAAAGCAAAAGAGACGAGCCCCCTCCGACCAATTGGACTCCAATTTTTGCACGTGGCGCTCCTGGTCAACTGAGTAAGCGGTGCCGGGAATTTTTGGTTTTTCGGAAAAGGGCGAGCTCGGGAACAAAATTGGAAGGGAGAAATTTGTGGTTCACGGGAATTCAACAAAAGTGAAGTAGTCCGTCTGTCGGAGCTTTACTTAGTTGTTCATCAAAGCGAATAGCCCGTTTGCCGGGGTTCGTTATCTCGCCGTTTATTGCTTGCCTGTCTGCCAGGGGCAATAAAGCAACAAAGTGAGGACGAGGAGCAAGGGACATTTCAGAAAAACGCATAGCTGCGATTCTGAATAAATAACGCATTGTTGCGCTTTTTCTTCGAGTTGAATTTGTGTCCCACAAATAACGCATTGTTGCGATAAGTGTGGACATCGACAAATCACCGACAAATCGGGCCGTTTTCGAGGATCGCCGTTTAACTTTGTTTTTGTTTTGTTGAGTAGTACCTCTGCGGTAACTCAAACAAAATGCCTGTTCTCCGAACGCCACCACTAACCCGGACGAGGGCACTCAACCAGGGAATCATTGTTGACCGCGATGGAAACGCAATTAGGGCTGAAAATTTTGGAGTTTCTGGGGGCAGGCCGATCTCGCCCTTAGCGAACAACGAAAATCAGCGACTGGACGACAATCATGAAAATGTTTTAGCAGAGACTGAGATTCGTCGTCGCCTGCTTTACGGAGGAATGGAACAAAGCGCACCTGAGGAACAATTGGAGTACGACGAAATGGAAAACGGCGACGAACAAAATGTCAACGGTATGGTGCAACAAAATTTCGAAAATGGAGTTGAAGCTGGGGATAGAGGGAGTTTTGGAAACGATGCATTGGACGCACATGGGTTGCGAGCGTTTTCAACGCCGCTTAACGAGCAAAATCTAAGCGCTCTGCAGCGAGACCTAAGAATGCAACTTCCGGAAAATTTGAGCGTCATACAAAACCAAATTAGGGTTATGAATTTCATGCAAAATCAAATGCCAAACCCAGTCGCGCATAATTTCCCTGCATTGAATCCGATTGCTTGCCGACCCAATGGCCAGTTGTACGAAAACGCTGCGGTTAATTTTGAGCGACAGAGAGAACAGCAGATAAGGCTCACACAGCAACCGGTTGTTGAGGACCAACAATCACACGTTCGGCGAATTCCTCCGCCACATGCCTATACACAAGGACACCGCCGGTCCCAGGACGAAAGATTTGAGTTTCACCAAGGACAGCAACACCCAAATTTCAAAAAAAACCTACCTATAAGAGCCAATCATCAAAATCGTCTTGAGTGCAATCAGCAACCGGTCCCCCACCCTGGGCTGGTATTCGATGGCATGATGGCACAGGCCATTCGAAGCCTCGACGGTTTTTCATACACGATGACACTCAACGCAATTCCGAACCTGGACGGCAACAGAGGTTCTGATTCGGTGAATGCTTTCTTCAAGCAATTTGATGTTGCTACAGAAGAGTGGCCCGAAGATAAACGATTGCGAGCGCTACGCTCCAAATGTTTTGGAAAGGCTGAGAGAGCTTTCAATTCAGCTGTGGACGCAAACCGTCATGATTATCAGCTCATTAAAAGAGCGATCATCCGACAACTGGACGACACTGACGCAAAACAATTGACGTCTTTTGACCAACTGATGCGAGGAATTCGGCGTCGACCGAACGAGAGTATCGATGATCTGGGAAACAGAATTTCGGGATTGGTTCGCCGTGCTTATCCGGGTCTAACCGAACAACAATACGACGAGTATTCAATCATGCACTTTATAAGGGCCATGTCTAACCCTGAGTTAGCGATCACTCTTGAAATGACGCGTAGACCAGGCGCAACATTTGATGAGTTTATCGCGCAAGCCGCACGAGCTGAAGCAACTCAGTTGGCTGCTAGAAGTGCACTGCGGCCTAATCAACAGTATCAACGCCCAATGACAAACTCAACGGGTCCAGCCAATAATTATGCACCAAATAATCGCTCAAATAATTGGCCCAAACCGGAGCTTGGCTCAAATCCGTCATACCGGGTTACATGCTATAACTGCGGCCAAAATGGCCACGTCTCTCGGAATTGTACGACTCCACCAAAATTTTGTTCCTTTCAAGAGAACCGAAATCAAATCGCAAAACACCAAGGTTCAGGGGCTAACGCTGCGCCTTTAAATTGGAATAGGCAAGCCCCTAACAAAAATGGACAACAATTCCCGGCGTCAAGGAATTTCCTCCGCCAGAATTACCTCGTTGAGCAAAACAACGAGCCACTAAAACGGAATGATTTACTGGCTGGTGCCGTGAATGCCGAATACGGGCCGCAAATTGAAAGTTTCTTTCAAAATGCAGTGAACAAGACAAGTGATGTCGATGGTTCTGATGGAAGCCCTCTTGTTGGAAAGATAATCGTTGCAAAAGTCTCTGTTTTCGAACGACAGTCGGATGCAATGTTGGACGGGGGCGCGCAAATTTCACTGATTTCAGCCGAATTTTTTGCACAAATCATGGACAAAGTGGACAAAAATGATATTATTTCCCATTTGGAACGACGCATTGTTGACATAAATGGTAAAGAAGTGAAATGTTTCGGAATCGTTTGTCTGCCAATCACGAGAGGAACACAGACGGCGCGAGTTCGCATGTTTGTTGCGCAATCCTCATTTGGTTACGACCTTCTCTTCGGAACCAATGCTTTGAATCAATTGGGATTTAAACTGATCGACAAAGTCAACATGAATGTTGTTGAATTCTCCCCGATGGAAACACATGCAAATTCGGCACATATAATCTATCGAGTCACACTTCTGCCTCAATCATCCACACTTGTCGAATTGTCAATGGCCAATGGACAAGAAGACAAAGAAGTCACTGTAATAGGAAGAAATGATTTGGATGAGCAACTAAGAATTGAGCCTACTTTAACATCTAGCAAAAACGGACAAATCGCTGTGCCGATCACAAACTTTTCGTCAATTCCAATTACACTGGAAGCGAATGAAAGTGTCGCATTGGTCGAGCATGTCGATGAATGGCACGAATTGGAACATTCGTTTTTCCCTCCGTTCTTCGTCAGCAGCGTCACACATGAAAATGAAAACATACGCACTGAACAAATCAAAGAAATCTTACGAACTCGTATTGGCATGTCTCAGCAACACGAAGCGGACAAATTGGAACGTTTAATAATTGGTTTCGAACAAATTTTTGCACTCGATGACAGCGAACTGACACAAACTGAAATAACTCAGCATTTCATTAACACCGGCGATGCCTCACCAATTCGAGGCCGGATGCGTCCACTGCCATTTGCACATCGCAAAAAAGTTTCGTCAATGCTCCAGGACTATTTAAGCAGAGGATTAATTCGACCATCAAAATCGCCATGGGCAAGTCCCATTGTCCTTGTGCCGAAACGTGATGGAAGCTTAAGATTTTGTGTTGATTATCGAGGGATTAATTCGGTCACAGTGAAAGACGCATACCCGTTGCCGAACATTGATTACATCCTTCTCGCACTAGGAGGAAAGAAATACTTCTCGACTCTCGACTTCCTTTCGGGCTACTGGCAAATCAGAATGGACGAAAAGTCCGTTGAAAAGACTGCGTTTGTTACTGAATTCGGGTTGCACGAGTTTACCGTTCTTCCATTCGGGCTTTGTAATGCCGTTGCGACGTACCAACGGTTCATGTCTCGGCTTTTTGAGGATCTGATTAATGACTTTGTTTTCGTCTACATTGATGATATTTTGGTTGCATCAGAATCGTTTGAACAGCATTTAGAGCATTTAGAAATTGTGTTCGAGCGGATAAAAGATTCCGAGCTGAAATTGAAAATTGAAAAATGTCGTTTTTCTGCCTCCGAATTGCCATTTCTGGGACATGTGTTAACTCGCCGTGGTTTGAAAATGAATGCCGATAAAGTAAGGCCTGTCATTGAACTGCCTTTGCCGTCGACCAAAAAGCAATTACATTCATTTCTTGGGTTCATGACGTATTATCGGAAATTCATCTATGGCTTTGGAGAGATTGCTGCACCTCTGTTTCACCTCCTAAAAAAGAACACACCATTTGTTTTGGGAGAGAAGGAAATATTGGTAGTCGAGAAATTGAAAGAAAAACTTCTTGAAGATGCGGTTCTCTATTTCCCGGACTTCAAAAGCGCAATGAATGATGCTGAACGATGTTTCATCATCCTCACCGACGCGAGTAAAATTGGGATTTCCGCAGTTTTGTGCCAAGCTGACGAGAACAGACGAGTCCGTCCAATTTACTTCGCATCACGTCAATGCAGTAAACACGAAAGTAATTATTGCCCAACGGAGCTGGAAGCTCTTGCAGTTCGATTTGGTGCCTGGAAATTCGCACAATTTATTACCGGAATTCCGACCAAAATAATCACCGATCATAAAGCGCTTCCGCCAATGTTTCGGAGTAAGAAACAAACAGGAAACTCTCGAGTTGACCGCTGGTTAATGGAATTGAACGCACGATTCACTCTCACTGTCGAGTACAGTCCTGGGAAATCCAACATTGTTGCTGATGTTTTATCACGGTCCGGTGCTTTAATAAGTGAAGTCACTGAGAATTTTGACACGGATTCAGCTTTTGTCTGTAAATTAAAAGAGAATGAAGGCGAAAAGAATCTGGAAGTGGATGAGATCGGGGAAAAAGAGAGAATCGATTGGGTCGAAGCGACAAAGGTCAGCGAATTCAGCGAAATATACAACTTCTTGCAAAAACGAATTTTGCCAGACGAAATCCGGAAGAAACAAAAAATTTTGGATACTTTTCATAAATTTTCCATAATGGATGGATTGCTGTATTTTATACCATCGAAACCTGAAGGACCAAAACTTTTCGTCCCCAGCAAATTCAGGCAAACTTTTATTGATCAGCGTCATTCAGGAATTTGTTCGGGCCATTTCAGTGGAAAAAAACTTTTTCGTCAATTGTCGGAAAAGTACTTTTGGCCAAATATGTTCGGCGACTGCGTTAAAACCTGTCTAAGTTGTAGAATTTGTGCACACAGCAGAAAACCCCGGTCAAATGAACCGCCACTCCGGATAATCCAGACGTCCGAACCGTTGGAACTTGTCTGTGTCGATATTTTATCGATCGGAATGTCCGAAAACGGTAATCGGTATGTGCTTGTCTCAATCGATCACTTCACAAAATACATCGTCGCAACCCCAATCCCGGACAAAAGCAAAGACACAGTCTCAAAAGCATTTGTAAAAGATTTTGTGTTGCTGTTCGGGGCACCAAAAAGATTCCATAGTGACCAAGGAAAGGAATTCGTCAACGAAACTCTAAAAGAAATTTCCGCCATTCTAGGCGTCGAAAAGACCACAACTGCTGGGTACGACCCACAAGCAAATGGAGCTGCGGAACGGGCAAATCAAACTTTGCTTAATATGCTTAAAAAGTCTACGTCCTCGCACTGGAGTTGGGATGAACGACTTCCTTTCGTTGTGTTCTCGTACAACACTACACCGTCTGAAGTCACTGGATTTTCGCCATTTCAACTGATGTTCGGAAAAATTGCAAATTTTCCAGGGGAAATAGACTTTAAAAAGTATGGAAACCCGTTCTACACCGTGGACGAGGAAACATATTTACAAGCATTTAAAGAAAATTTGCAGTTAATTCTCGAATATGCGCGTAAAAATGCCGAAATTTCACGGGCGGAAACAAAAAATCGGTACGATTCTCGCCCAAATGTGACCGCAAACAAATTTGCGATTGGCGACAAATGCATGGTCATTTATCCCGGATCGAAATCCCGAATACAGCACAAAAAACTGCATTGGAATCAGTTCGGGCCGTACAAAATTGTTAAAATGTTCGAATCGTCCGCAGACGTTGTCCCAGTTGATAAAAGTTCAGCTGAACCGATTACCGTCCCAATAGAACGTCTCGTCCGTGTACCAGTCGGAGTTCCCGACATATCAACGCTCCCACACGGAAAAAACCCATACCGGAACATTTTGGCTACTATTTTGCTTGCAAATTTAGAAATAATAGTTCAAAAAAGAGAACAAACAGACGAAACTCCGGTGTCGAGTGAGGAATGGCAAAAAAAGGGAATCACAAAAAACTCAGCAGAAAATTTCGACCAAAATCAGTTAGGGACAACTGACATTTTAGGTGGGCGGAAGATGCAACAAGACGAAACTGCCGGGCTTATTTGGACCATGAAGTGCGAAGGCGAAAGCCACGAATTCTGTGGAAAACTTCTGTGCGCGGAGTTAGACCCGGTTTTGGACGCAAAAACGGAGCCCGGAAACGTGGAAATTGGCACTCCTCTGCAGGCCATTTTGTGCCTTTTCATCCTCCGTTCCGGTGCCACAGTCTCTTCCGCGGCGGCAAAAAGCCTTGTTCATCTTATACTTGGCTCTGAACCCGGGATGGAGTTGGTCGTTTACGAGGGAGTCCGAAAAGACAACATTCGTGCCGGTGCCCTTCCACGAGAAGAAGACGTCGAGAAAATTTGGTCAATGTGGTGTGAAAAGTGCGCGGTGACCAAAAAGCTTCTCCAATCGTCAGGATTTGAGAAGATTCGAGTGCAAAATTCCGACGGAGAGCCCAAAGAAAAGCCCGAAACTATTCAGGTCGAAATGCCGGAAGCGGTGCCCAAATTGCCCGAATCAGAGCGTGACGGTTGGAGCACATTGTTCGAACAGACCGGGTGGATTCTGGAAAAAGTCCGTTCCATGGCCATTCATCGTTGCCGCACATTGGTTGAGACTCCACGAGTTCTGATCGGTGACTCGACGGCTTTCCAACTCCTCTCCGAAATGCGGGCACAAACGCAATTCATTGGCACCGAACGAGGGCTGTTAACTGAAGTAATCCGTCCACTCAGCGAGTGCGTCTTCTCAAGCAAAGTGCGCGCCGCAATGATCATCCTCGGTCGTGATTCGCTGGTCAAAGACGAGACCGTTGATCAGATCATGGAACAGTGCCAACGGATCCAACAACTGTGTTCCCGTTTTCCGTCCGTTTCGTTCATTTGGTTGCCTCCACCGTACGTTCGTCAGTACGACTTGGCATATCACGAAATGATCGGCCGTCTTTCTGAACTGCTCGGAGATTGGTTTGTTTTCGTGACTCCGTTTGGACGAAGTCTGATAGAAATCTGGCGATATGGAGAGTCGTTTGATCGGAGTCGGGTCAATGCAGATGGATGGATGACTGAAAACGGCATTAAAGCATTGTCGGCGTGGATCAGCACACAAATTCCGAAATGGCCAAACAACAGACAACTTGGGATTCGAACGGTCCGCTCCAGTGTTTCGGTCACTAGGAGAGTCTATGGGTTGGGTCTATGCGACCGCCCGGAGACTGCGGCTTCTTCTTCGGCTCGTGGGGGGTTGGGTCTATGCGACCGCCGCCCGAATTCTCGTTCTCGATCGCCGTTTAGACGCCGCGACAACCGCCAATCGCAACCATTCGTTCGAGGAGGACACCGCCGAGATGATGTGACGCGCGACCGCCGGCACTAGCTTGCTCAGACCACCACCGATCGGATGCCGAATCAACTTATCGGCAGGGACGCCTTTTCTTTGGGGGGTTGTGATGTGTTAAATGGGAAATAATTTGGCTTTTCTATAATATTTTTCTTCTCTAATTATGTGCCATTTCCCTTGCCTCTGACTGCCTTTTATTCTTTTAATTCAATTCTCTAATTATATGTTATTTTCCTTTTGTTTTTCTCTCTAATTTATTCCTATTTTTCTCAATCGATATTCCTTTGCTTTTCTTCTCCCTTGTGCTTTCCTTTATTCATTCTATTTGGTGTTCACAAATTTGGACCTCAGACTTTTCTCCTCTAAATATTTTGTGTGTGGACTCTTAATTTTCGTCGTCTTCGCATTGAATTTAAATTAAATAAATTGAACTGTCCCCGACTATTTCGCCGTCCTTAATTAATAAGCATTGGCCCCGTTTGTCCTTTCTGTGCTAATTAATTATTTGGCCCGAGAAGAGGAAAAGCCGAACGAAGCAAAGCAAAAGAGACGAGCCCCTCCGACCAATTGGACTCCAATTTTTGCACGAGGGAATGGCAAATTGTCATCAAATGCAGTGGTAAATAAACGCATGGCGTGCCAAAAAAGCCGAGGACTTGGATGGCAAATGCCCAATTTACCGTATTTACTGAAATAGAACCACCTCCCCCCCTTGAATTAGAGACCCCCTTTTAGGGGGGTTGAAAAATACCAGTAAGTACGGTAGATTATTTCTGTACTTATTTTTGGTGTGCCCGTAAATCCCATAGAAAATTGGACAAATCAAGCGAAAAATGAGCACCGAATTGATTTTGTTAATGAGAAGCTATTAACAAATTTATTATTAGAGTCAGCTGAGAGTCAGACGGATTTGACATACGGTAACTTATTTTGTATTTAAATGTCTCAATGGATAATATGAATTTAAAGAATAAATAAAATCTAAAATAATTTTTAAAATTTGGTGCCTAATTTTCTGAATCCATTTAAATATTGAAAAGCGCACTCATTTCCGCTTAACAACGCATAAGTGATCAGCTGATCCGCTTCTTCTCGTGCCGTGCCATTTCCCCGTGTCCCCGCGTTTTTTGCTTTGATCCGTCCAATCTCAACCGATTGTTCTCGTCCATTCTCTCCCACCGTTGGCAGTTCAAATCCGTAAAATTGCTTTTCAAATGCGAAATTTTGTCCTCTGATCGGATCAAAAACTGTCAGACGGATATCCAGTGATCGGATGGTCGGAGGCCGTTTTGGGCATGTCAATTTGATAGAAATATTTGCTAAAAAGTTGGAAAACATTGATTGCTCTGATCATTAAAACCATCGAGCAAACGCAATACATCTGTTTAATCTTTTTGTCTATCCTAATTTAGGCTTTGCTTTTTATGAGATTTGTCAACAGGTGTGGCTTATTCTGATCATGTTTTGTCCTCACAGCAGGTAAATGAAATCACTCACTTACTGACCATTCGCCAGAGCGATCAGATATCAATATCATTTTAGTGATCATTAAAAAATAATCATCCAAAAGCTAAGGCTTAAGACTAATCAGTGACCAAAGTTTAGAGTATGAACAGGTCAATCTAGTGAACGAATTTAGATTTAAAACATAACTTTCAGCAAGAAATGCTTGATTAAATTATGGACATGATCGGTCCTCTGCTGAGCATAACTTTTGAACCCAATTTCACTGATTTGATCAAATAAAATAAACTCTAAACGATCATTAACGAATGACTCACCGGCGTATTGGCCAATTGCCATCCGTTTGGCCAATCTCAGCCATTTCGTCCTCTGATCGATGAAAAAAGGTAATTTGTTCCGCTTCTGCTGCTGCCCGTTCGGCATCACTATTTCCAATGCCATTGCTTCTCCTCTCTCCGCTGATTCCGTGCCGCATTTTTCGTCGTCCACCAATCGCATTAATTTGGTGCCAATGGCCGTGTTTTGCGACAACTGATCGACGGAATAATTTTATTGGAATTTATATCAATGCTTCATCCATGTAAATTCCATAAAAACCCACCCTCAAAATGATCAGTTCGCTGCTTTTGCCCTCCCCTTTTGCTTCTTCGTCCCCCTCCGTCGGAGGTTGGACCAGCAAAAAGGCGGTGGAATTGCGCTCCGATCGGTTTGCTTGTCGCGCCTATTTTCAAATTTCAAAGTGATCATCTCTGATTTTTTGGAATCGGAATTTATGATCCTGAGAATATTTTAACAGAAATTTTGTTGAGCAGGGCATTTTCTGCCGACATTTTGGCTTTCACCTGTACGATCAGATTCGCCGGCACCAGCTTTTCGGCCAGCAGTTTGACCTCACCGGTGAGCTGATCAATTGCGTAGTTCACCGCGTGTTCTTAATTACAACAATATGTGGACTAATTGATCGCTCTGATCAAGGATCAGTTTTTTGTTTTCGCGTTTCTTCCAACCTCCGGAAAGTGAGTAAATGATTGGCTCATCAAATGAGCGGTCGGCATCCCACGCTCTGATCGGTGACGGCTCAATGGCCAAGCTGAAGCCCTGAAAGATTGGCATTATGCCAATTTTTTGGGATTGTTGGCATTGTGCAACAATTTTGAAACAGGTCATTTAATCCTCTCCCAATTTTACTCTGTGTTCACTGCTTTTGTACATCTGTGCCTCGAAGGTCGGGTTCAGATCGTCCACGTCGATCACTGTCACGTCCAATCGTGCGAAAGTGCGCAGTTTGGGTGTGCCCTGGTCCTCCGCCTCGATAAACACCGTAAAATTTGGCATTTTTTCAAAATCGATCCGTCCGGCAACAAAAAGTTCGGGTCGCAACGGGTCCGGGATGTGCAGAAGCAAAGCGGCACAGTCGTCATCAGAATCGGTGTAAAACACTTCAAACGGATGCCGATCATCGGAGGAGCCTTGGCCGGAAACCTTTTGGTGTTGACAAATGCATTGAAAAGCCGCCAATTTTTAGAAATTCTGAGCCGAGGCTATCAAAAAATTTTCTTGGGGCAGGTCAAAGTCCACAGGCCACTTTTCCTCAACCTGGGTTTTTCCTGGGTGGGATTTTCCTTGGTTTTTGTTCAGGAAACCCAGGTCCAGGCTTTCAAAATATCGAACTCTAGAAATTATAGTGAAAACTGCTGATAATTCCCCTCGCAAAAGTGTTTTTGTCAGGGTTTCTACGGTAAAAGTAAATGGTTCCACCACCGTACCATGCGCCAGCTACCCTACCGTATGCTCCTCATCTGATTGCGAACATTCCCTCGCCTGCTGCTTTTGCTCCTCTGCTGCTGCTGTTTCTGCTGCTGCTGGCGGTGATGAGCGCACAATTCGGTAACGAATGCGACTATTTGACCCCGGTTGGTCCGCGTCGGTGGCCCGGAAGTCCAATCGGATCGGCGTGCCCTCGGGCAACTCTTCGGCGATTTGCACGGCGAAGCGGCGGGCGCTGAATTGGGGCGCGTTGTCGTTCAGATCAGTGACGGTGATGAAGACGCTGATGTTCAGCTGAATTTGAAGGGAAAATTTGATCAGTCACTCTCAGGATGGATGATAAGTGATCAATGTGTGGTGCTCTGATCAGAAAAAAACAAATAATCGGAAATGATTTGGAATTGGTCAATATTGATTATGGATTACAGATCAGCGCAAGAATAAATCGACATAACAAAATCCAACCGAAAAAATCTCCAAATTTTGTGGCACTGGGGTTAACGGCACACATTCGATGATCGCCTCCAATGATCAAAATTTGCATTTTCTCTGGCGGAACCACTAAAAAATGACTCAAAAACCGCGAAAAAATTATATAAATTTTTGGATAAAAATAGTGTGCCAAATTTTGATATTTCTAATATTGAAAATTTTGGAAGGGGTTATTCTGGTTCGAATTTTGCATGTTTCTCAAGTTACAGTCATTTGGGTCGTTTTTCATTCTGAGTCCAAGTAGAAGTAAAAAGCGGGGAAACCGCCCATTTTTGAAGGAAATTAATTATGTTTAAGCAATTGTCCGCGTCCGACAATTCTCCGAAAGCTTCCGCTTCTGTTCAGGGCTCTGTTCAGGGTCAAAAGAGTCGCGGAGAGGAGGGACGAAAAGACGAGACGAAACTTTACCAGGCACTTCGTCTTTTTATGGAATTTCCTTTCATAATTATTTTCTATTTCAGGCAGCGAACACAAAACGAAGAAGAACAAGAAATAGAGAAAAAACTCTACGCTGGCATTAACTACGCTAACAAATAAATAGGCCTATACATACATTTATGTTCACTTTTGGACATTTTGGTCTTATTTATGTTTCATTAATTTATACATTTTTTTTGTTTTATTTTTTGATTTTGCCAAATGAAGAATAAAGGCAACTCTCACTCAATGTCATTTTGCATGTAATTGTTGGTCGTTTATATGTAGCATGGGTAAAGAAGATTGTTGTGAAAATGTATGTGTGTGTCCATGTTTGAATTTATGTGGCGTGTTGTATTATTTTTGCGTTAAAAAATGATTTGAAAAAGAAATGTTTGGTTTGCTTTTTTCATTTTTGTTTTGGTCAGTTTTTGCAAAAAAGAATTGTTTTTGTATTTGCAAAGTCATTGGAAATGATCTTACAATTAGTTTTGGTATTGTATTGAAAAAGTTTTGGTTTGAGAAATTGTTTTGACTTTGAAATGGAGTTTTTTTTGTTTTTGTAATTAAAGCGGATGTCAATTATGCCTCTTTTACTGGATACGGTTTAATTGGATGGATTTATCGTACTTATTGTTTGTTTTGACAAAAAGAACGGAGATTTGAGTCCCAGTGATTGGAATGCAGGAGAATTGAGTCCCGATGATTGCGATGCCGAAGAATCCGTGAAATTGAGTTCCAGTGTTTGGAATAGTGAAGGATTGAGTCCCAGTGATTGGAATGCTGGTGAGATTGAGTGAGTCCCTGGAATTGGAATGATGGAGAATTGAATAAAGTCCCAGTGATTGGAATGTCGGGGAATTGAGTCCCGATGATTGCGATGCCGAAGGATAAGGTGAGGTTAGGTCCCGTTGATTAGGATGTTGGTGGATTGAGTTCCGGTGATTGAAGTGCTGGTGGGTTGAGTCCCAATGATTAAAATGCAGGAGAATAGAGTCCCAGTGATTGAAATCTGGTGGGGTTGAGTCCCGACGATTGGAGAAAAAGCAAAAAAAAAGGATGCGAGGCCGCGAAGCGGCCGAGCCAGTCGATTTTATCAAACATAATCTTACAATACAATCGTACTACCTAGCGGGGGATGCGCCGAAGGCGCTGACCCCGCTAGTCTTTTTCATTTTTGGGTATTTTAAAGAGACATAATGCCAAAAGATTAGCAATGAAAATTGCTCAAGTGGTTTTTTAAAATTTAAATTCAACTTACTTCTTTCGATATGGGGCCTCAAAAATTCCATGAGTAGCCAGGAAGAAGTCAGAATTCTCGAACAATTTTGGTTAGGATATATGTAAAAAGTCATTTCGTCCAAAAGTTCAGGCGGCAAATATTTCATATTATTATTTGTTGTGGTAGGAATTTGGGCAATTTTTCGTGTTTCGGTAAGGGGCGTTTTAATGGGATCGACCTTAGAATGGGTTCGCAAACTTTAAATTATGTAGGTAATCTTTTTCATTTTTTGGGTATTTTAAAGAGACATAATGCCAAAAGTTAGCAATGAAAATTGCTCAAGTGGTTTTTAAAATTTAAATTCAACTTACTTGGTCGGCTGACATGAATGGAGTTAGGTATTTGGATAAAAAATGATTTATGACTCTTAAAATCGTTTTGTTAGTTAAAATTTTTCACCATAACATTTTTTGGAAATTTTTTCTTAGAATTTTCTTATAATAAAAAAACTTTCCGAGTTTTTTTCTTGAAAATTTCTAAGTTGGTAGGTTCTTAAAAAAAACTAGCTGCTCCCCTTTTAAATATGCCGTTCTGCCAATGCCAACCCGATAAGTGATTGTCATCACTGATGCCCCCGTTGCTGCTGCTGTGCTCCCCGCCGTGCCCATCGAACATGGCGAAGTGCCGTTGCTTCCGTTTCGGTTGCAGGGGGTTGCCGATGCCATCATCATAAAACCTGTTGCGCTTGTTGCTGGCGTTGTCGGTGTGTTGTCGCAATGCCGTTGCTGGTGATGAGGCGGGTGTTGTTGTTGTTGGACTGCTTGAAGTTGTGCCACGTGCTGTGAAGCAATGCTAAAAATAGTTAAAATATATTCCCCAGTTCAAAATGAGAAAGAGATTAGATTTCTATTTTTTTATTGTTGATTTGGTACAAGTAAATCAATCATTTTTCGTAAAATGCAGTATCAAACCAGGTCATAATTTTTTTAATTTTCCAAAATTTTTGGGGCGGTGCCTGCCGGCACCACTATACACTAATTGTCCTCTAATTTTTAAAAAATGTGCTCAAAAACCGTATCCTACCAGTCCACACTAAATTTTATTATATGAAATTTGTTTGAAATGTCGACAAATGAATAAATTTTTGGGTACAAATTAATTGTTGGATTTTTTAAATAAAAAAATGCTTTTCATATGAATAAACCATTTTTTGTTCGTAGAATATAAATCTTTTATGCATTTTTATTTGCCTTAGGGTATGGTCCTTAATTAATTCCTTAATTTTTGTTTGGGTTTTTGTGGGGTTTTTAAAGCAGTGAATCAACAAAGCTGTATTTATTAACCCGATAATGATTGATCAGAATTGAGATGAGTATCCTTTGCATCTCTCATTTCTTTGCTTTCTTTCTCTCATGGTCTCTTCCCTCTTTTTGCCATCCTGTGCATCATCATCTCTAACTGCTGCTGTTGTTCTTTCTAAGGAAAAGAAAAAGACAGCGTGCAAAAGAGTGCATAATATTTTATCCAAGTGACAGACGAGCATGGGAAGGAAAAAGCACACGTATCATTGTGAAAAGAGACGAGTAGTCATTGGGAGAGAGTACCCATTCATCCCTTTTTCTATCCATCTCTCCCCATCTTTCCACCCCGTCTCCCCTTCCCCTCTTTTACGGCCTGTCCTTTGGACTGGCTGCTGTTCTTTAAACTTACCTGGCTGGGGAGTTCCTGCGATCACCAAGGCAGGGCTCCTGTGGCGAGGCTCCACCATTGCACTTTCGGTCGGGGCTGACCCGCAGGGCGGTCCCGAACTGGGATAGGCCCACAGCTAAATTTTTGAGTGCGGGGGACGGCGTTCGCGCCTCCCCTTTAACTTTGCTTCATCTATTTGCTGTTTTAAACATTGCCGTTTATCCTTTCCAATATCTCCGAGTGCCGTGCCGTGTTGATGAATTGTCGCCAAAAGCTTCGTTTATTTGCTGTTTTTGCAGCGTATGACAATATTTCATACTAATGAATTGAAGCGCTTCTCTAATTTTGGATGACAAAAAGTCGCCGAAAAATTTGTAAAATGAAAAGGCGAAATGCCAATTTTTGGGACGGGGGCATTTTTTGTCCCTTAAATTTGTTCATTGGCACTGTTATTTGAATTTTCGACAGTGTTGACATATGTATTTGGATGCCATTTACGTACTTTGAACCGTGCTGAGTCGAACAAAAAACTCAGTGATCGATAAAATAATTAAATTTAATTATTCGATTCTCTAAATTCATATAATTATTATATTCATCAATTATTGAAGATTTTTTAATTTTAAAATTTAAAAAAATGAATAATTTATTTACTTCGAGGTTATTCTTGAACAAGCAAAATCTTAATTAGGTTGGACTTATTAATATTTTTTCAGAATCATTAAAATAATTAATTAATTAAAATGGCGAATTTTTATATTATTCCTTTTTTAATTTATAATTAAATTTTAATCGTATAATTAAATTCATTGACACCGATCAATCACTGAGTTTTTTTTTTGGATCGACCTAGCACTTTTTGAAATGGGCCCTAATGCTTAGAAATTTTCAAATTTGATTTATTTCCAAGATTGTACTTGGAATCAGCAATTTTCTGAAAAAAGGACAAAAATTATAATTAAAAGTCATTGTAACGGTAAATTATAAAACTCGGAGACCGAAATGATTTGAATACGTTGTAATGTTTATTTAATTTATTATTTATTTTTAGCACATTTTTTGTTTTTTTTTTAATTTCATTATGACTTCAAACAAAAGAAAAAATTTTCCAATCCGAATTGGGAAAATAAATAAACCAGCGCCTGAAGGCACATAAAAACTTTCCCCTCTACACCTCGAGATGTTCAAGAGTCTTCTTGGTCTTAGTCTTGAATTATTAGGGATTGTTTTTTTCTCAGTCTCAGCTTTGAGTCACCTTTGGCGCCGAAATGGCTGTGGTGCTGAAAATTGTCTACACCGAATGTGTGATTGATTCTCAGCCGATGATTCATCAAATTTCATAAAACTGATTTTTCCGTAAAATAACAGAAAAACAAATCGAAAAATTCCACAAAAATGAATCATTTTGTAAATAACCATTAAATAAATATTTCTGTTCACTTCAAAAGATCAAATTAATTTCCAATGGCTCTCTCACCGCCAAATTTGCCTATTGAACTGCTCCGTCTTCTGCTCCTCCTCCTCTTTGTCTTCACTTCAACTGTCTGTGGTAAAAATAATTTCGACGGAAAATTATTGTGGGGCATAAGTTAGCTGGGAAATTCTTAAAAACTGTCACATTTTGGCATTGTTCGGTCGGTAGCCATGAGTTTCCTCTATTAAACAAATTTTGAAATAATTTATAATTTACCAATGCTAATTGAGAAAAATAACAAAATTTGCATGCTCTTCAGCAAGTTTTGTAAATTTTTTTTGCAGAAAAACGATCAAATTGCTTTTTTTGTTGTTAACCAAATCCAGCAGTCTTGGTATCAATCGAAAGCTTAACATGTTTAGAAGATATTTCTAAGCTATTGCTTCGCGATTAGACAATTACCAAAAAAGTTATAACATGAAATTCCAAAAAAGTCGAAATTTTTGAGTTTTTTTCTTAATAACTTTTTTAGAAGCTAAAATTTTTGTTTGTTTTTTGTAAGGCTAATAGAGCTTCTGAAGGGCTTTCGAATGATACCAAGATTGTTAGATTTGGTCAACAAGAAAAAAAGTTATAATAAAAAAACTGAGGCTGGCGCCAAAACGTCGGCGCCAAAACGACCCAGTAATTTTAGGCACAAATTTTGTCCCCAAATGACCTGGACGGACTTGAGCGATCAATTGACGATTTCAAAGTGTTTTTGGCAGAGCAGGACCGGATGAGTGCCTTTCTCTCAAAGAAACCCAAGGCCCATCTTCTACTCTTCCACTTTGTGCCATTTGCACGACAACATCAATTCATTGGCCTTTTGGATGAGCAGGGTGAAAAACAAATTGCTTAATTAGCACAAATTTTTAATATTTTCAAGGTGATGAAGCGCTTCATTCGGTGTGGCGAAGACTCGAACAATGGTGGAAATGTATGCCTGACGCGGAACAAATTTTGCAACAATTGGAGCACCATTTCGCCAAATTGATGTAATTTAACAAATTTGGATTAAAGGATGATTTTCAAAAAAAAAGTGAAGAAACAAAATGTTTTATCATTTTTGTTTATTTTTCAGAATATTTATTTGTCATTTTATAAGTCGTTTTTTGCTTAAAATCACCGAAAACGTCCGTTAACATGCATCGGATTCGAACCTGGAACCCCCCTTTTGGTGACTAGCACATATACCACTGAGACAAAAATTCAAATCTTTTTGGAACTGGGAGGCAAAAACTGAAACGGTGTGTTAAGGGCAAGACAGCTGAAAGTGCATATGAAGTAAAATGCGAAGAATTTTGTGCCACAATTGTGTGCTCCTATACAGGCATGAATTTTTACACATTTTAGGCCATTTTTCCGGACCTGGATTTTCCTGGATTTTTGTCCAGGTCCAGGCTTTTTATTCAAAATGTTGATCTCTAAATTAAGTCGTCAAACAGAAAGGAGAGATATAGATAGATATGCAGCTTTATGCGATTTAAAATAAAATTTTGATATTTTCTGCGCCTAAAAATTTAAAAACTGTTAATTTTTGTCATGGGTTTGGTGACTGTGTATGGTTTAGGTGTTAGGACCTTGATCTGGAGAACATGTTCAAATCGGACTACGTGTGACCAGAAGGAAGTAAACCCGGGGGCCGACCCAAACAACAAATGCCAAATTTATTGCTGTAACAATGCCAATTCTGTAGTAACAGTACACCACCGTCTGCTCGTACTTTTCCGTTTTGGGGATCTGCTGATCGGCGCCCTTATTCGGACAAATTCATTTTTACGGTGGCCATTTTTGTCGGTAATTAATTAATTAATTAATCAGTGGTAATTAACTCATTAGCCATTCATTATTCATTGCTAATTTTAAGCACTCGTTGCCAGTTGGCACTGAATGATTGACAGAAAAGAAGCAATTGTTGTGATGATAATTTTGGTTGAAGTTTCGAAAATAAATTTTTGTGGAATCATTATATGTTTTTTTTAATGTCATAACATTATCACTGGCATATTAAATCTTTTAATAAGGACCAGAGCTTTATTTTTCAATAAATTACACCGTAAATTTGAATCTGGGGTCGGATTTTCCGACTTCTATGTAACTACCGAAAAATTTTGGGGCCTCGGAATTTGGCGTTTGCTGCTGGAGGATTTTTGCATTAAAATTTGCTCCCCACTGTAATTGTCTGCGCAGAAAACGGAAGAGCACGACCATTCTGAGCATGAGAAGCATGGAGAAGAAGCAGTTGCAGAACAGCAGATATGTGCCAAAACCCACAAAATATGCTAAAAACCCAAAAAGGCCTAAATATGGGTCAAAATTGATACAAAACTGCTTAAAAAATCTTATTCTCCAGCCATTTTGATAGCATAATTGCAAATCAAAATCATTTCAATCATCATGAACTTTTGAAATTGGTTTAGTTACTGGCGCCGAAATCCACAAAATGACAATTTTGGTAAAATAAAATAACAAACGAATATTTTCAAAGTTTCCTGACTTCGATAAATTAAGGAATTTTAAACAACTTGAAAAAAGAATAAATTTAAACTTCACATTTTTATGAATCGAGAAAAACTTGGGAATTTGAAAATCCTTTTGAACTTTCGAATTTCTTTGTGCTTCAGAGTTATAAAATAAATACAAAAGAACAAGCAAATAAAAGAAGCAAAGCTTTTAAAGGGGAGGCGCGAACGCCGTCCCCCGCACTCAAAAATTTAGCTGTGGGCCTATCCCAGTTCGGGACCGCCCTGCGGGTCAGCCCCGACCGAAAGTGCAATGGTGGAGCCTCGCCACAGGAGCCCTGCCTTGGTGATCGCAGGAACTCCCCAGCCAGGTAAGTTTAAAGAGCAGCAGCAAGTCCAAGGAAAGGAACGATGGAAGGATGAGCGGGAGATGGGGTGGAAAAAGGGCGAGAGATGGACAGAAAAAGAGCGATGAGAAGGCACTCTTTCCACAGGCACACTCTTTTCTTTTCCCCAAGAGCCGTGCACTATTTCCTTCCCATGCTCGTGTGTCCTTTGGATGAAATGTTCTTCACTCTTTTCACGCCGACTTTTTCCTTCCTCCACAAAAGCAGCAGTTAGACAAATACACTACTCTTCTGTGAAAAAGAGGGAAGAGACAAAGGAGAGTGAAGAAGGCAAAGAAATAGGAGAGGAGATTCAAAGAGAGAGTGTATGGAAAAGAAAAAGAGTAAACGAAAAGAGCGCAGCAGAGGGCCGTTTGTGCCTTTCCTCTTTTAGAACCCATCAAAAATTTTACTCAAAATTTTCTTCCATCATATATAAGAAATGTCCCTCCCGCCGCTTTCGTTCATTCCAAATGGACATATACTAAAATTGAAACAATACAGAGAAGATTAGCATTTCAGACAACAACGATTTGAACTTAGCCAAAATGTGGATCAGGGATGGCACGGAATTCCGATTTTCGACATTTTTGACCACCGGTATTCCGATTTTCGAAAATTTTTGGGGCCTCGGAATGCCATCCCTGGTGCGGGTCCTTGACGAGACCGATTTTGAATTGGACGAAGGATTAGCAAACACCTTGCACCTGATCGGACTCGTTTTCAGACCTTTATGGAGGGGCTTCACATCCATGGAACGTCCGCACACCCCTGACACATGCCAACGAATTGGCCGGTTGGCAACAAAATTGGCATTTTGCGTTTGGATTGACCACTTGTTTAACAAAGCTCGGTTTGTGCTTAAGACTGACACAAAAAAACGCATCAAAATTAACTCGAGACTCGAGATTAAAAACCAAGACTCTTTAACAACCAAATTTCCAATGAGCAAATGGATTACTCATTGGCACGTTACGGCCCACAAAAACGGCGGCGCCGGTCGAGGACGGCACAAACACTCAATTTTTCGTTTTGTTTTCCGGTCGGTTTTGAGCAATTTTTCGGCCAATCACTGATTGATTGCCAGGGATGGAAAATTCCTAAACTTTAAGTTGGTTTTCTTATCAGTTCATAGAATCCGCTTTTTTCTAAACCTGAAAAAAGTGGTAAAGTTTTCAAATCATTTCCAAAATTTTTCAAATATTTCCAAAATATTTGTTGGGCCAAAATTTAAAAAAGTGTTGGCCCCATATGACACATGCCAACGAGTTGGCCAAGTTGGCATGTAACACCTCTGGGAGGCCATGGCACACTTTCACATCAGACAGGTGGACCAAATGCCATCATTTGCATGCGCAGCAAAAGGACCGTTTATAGATGTGTTGGGGAGGGGGAATTGAACCCGGACGAGCAAAGCGAAAAGAGACAAACGCACAGACCAATCGGCCATGGAGCAGTGAAAAGAATAGAGATATAAGAATTGAAATTGGAAAACATTTGCATCCATTTGCTTCAGTTAAAAATTTTTTAAAAATTAATTTGAGTTATTTGTGTATTGTTACCCCTTAACCTTAACATATAATTAGTGTATTAATTACAAATTATTAACTACATTCTAATTATTTAGTTACTACAAAATAATTTTTCAAATTAATTTTTATTGACCAAACAATGAAAAAAACTCTCACGAAAAATTCATTGGTTTTAAACAAAAAATCCTTCATTACGTCATATTCATTTTCTATTTTATAGAGATTTTGTCAATTTTCTTTTAATTTAATGTCAATTGAATTTCTCCAAGAGACAACAAATCAAATTAAATCATTAGCAATGGAAAAAATCATAAAAATATTTTAAATCGAAAAATAAAACAAAAAATCACAAAAATTGTGAGAAAAAACCATTTGATAAATTCAATATGATTGATCAATTCAGTCCGATTCTGATAAAGTCCGGCACTCGGCCACAATTTGGCCAAAAAATATGGGCAATGGGCTGTCGTCGTCGTAAATGGCTGTCCATTGAAAGTGCGCGCCGTCCAACGGCTCGTCAAAGCGGTGTTCTTTGAACAAAAAACTGAAAATAAAACTAATTTGTTTCAAATTAAAGATTAGTGAGATTAATTAACAGATTAACATCAGTGAAAAAGAGTGAAACGGCGAGAGAGTATGGGGAAATAAGAGGGTAGACAATTAATGAAGTAACGAGAGATGGTTGGCCCCTCGCCTCGTTAATTAGGAATAATTGGGCGATTAGTGTCCAGCAATAGAAAAGAATAGCAAAAATCGTATAATTTCTCAAAAAAAAATTAAAAAAATAAATTCCTAAAAATTTATTGTTCGAAATTTGTGTTTGTTGCTGACTGGGTGAGAAAGAGGTGGGGGAGAGCGAGACAGGTGCTGGAAAACAACAAATTGCTGCTTTCTGATCAGGCCTGGTCCTGCTCAAAAATTCGTTCGAATGATTTGGCTTTAAATTTGCCCAAATCATTCGAATAAAAATTCATGAAAGGATGATCAAAATGAGACCTAATTGACTTATTGATGAGCTTCCGATCAGTTGATCCGAGAAAAAATGATAAATTATTACATAATCATGACAACCGTAAAATGGGGGAAGCAATCGCCACGGAACGCCCCGAAAATGTTATTTCCCCCGCCGCTCCCACCGTTTGTTGCTCCGCGCCGGAATTGCGAAGAGGTGGCGGAACTCGCGGAAAGTGACCACCGCTTGGGGTGCCACGCGGACGACAAACGGAGGGCCGACGCCGCCGGCTTCCTGAAAATTAAAAATGTGTATTAAATAAAGCTTATTAAAACAGATTTGTATTTTTTTTAGAATATGTATCATTGTGTATCGTATTTTCTTTTTGATTGAATAATTTTCTTCCCTATCATTGACATACTGTAGCGGATATCAAATAATCTTCGGCTGATCCCCTTATTTTTTATTATGCCATCATTTTTCTTGTCCAATTTTAAAAATTCCCCGGTGGAACCTATATATATATATATATATATATATAATATATATTATATATATATATATATATATATCCCCCCCATTAATTGCCTTAATTGACAAAACTTTCACCCCCCCCCCTTAAATAAGTGTTGTGCCAATGCCAACCCGATAAGTGATGGTCATCACTGGTGCCCCCATTGCTGCTGCTGTGCTCCCCGCCATGCTCATCGAGCATTGTGAAGTGCCGTTGCTACAGTTTCGGGTGCCAGGTGTTGCCGATGACATCACCATAAAACTTGTTGCGCTTGTTGCTGGCGTAGTCGGTGTGTTGTCGCAATGCCGTTGCTGGTGAGGCGGGTGTTGTTGTTGTTGGACTGCTTGAAGTTTTGCCGCGGGCTGTGAAGCAATGCTAAAAAATCATTTAAAATGATTTTTTTCATATATTTTCAGTCAAAAAGTCAGGGCTTAGATGTTGCTTTTTTTCTTTATTTGACACAATTAAATCAATCCTTTTAGCTGAAAATATATTATCAAACCGGCCAAAATTAAAAAAAAATTCCGGGCGGCGCTTTTTGGCACCGTTGGACAGCCCTTAATTAAACATGGACTAAAATGGAGTTCCCCAGCAGCTAACCCAAAAGTTTATTTTAAGTGAAATTTGTTTGAAATCTTGTAAAAAAATTAATTGTTAGAAAGCAGAATTTTGAGATTAAAAATGCTTTTTCATATGAATAAACCATTATTTTTTATGTAGGTTTGTTCGTAGAATATTATTCTTTGTGTATTTTTATGCATATTTATTTGCCTTAGGATATGGTCCCTAATTAATTCATTAATAATTATAAAAAATGGTTTGGGTTTTTGTGGGTTTTGGAATATTTTTTTAATCATTTATTTTGATTAATTTTAAGAAACTCTTTACTTGAATGTCATATAGCCTCCGGTGGTGGAGCTGCACGATGACGAAACGCCGTCGGCATTGTTGCAGGAGGAGGATGACAATGCTGAAGCGGTGGGGGCATATCCAACAGAGTCGCATTTTAATAACCCGATAATGATTGATCAGAATTCAGATGAGTAACCCTATGGGAAAAATTCTGATCAGGATTCGGACTCCTACATTTTAAAGCTGATCACTGATCAGCTTAATACCTACTCAAAAGTGGGCCAAAATTGACGCTTCTGTTGGCACTCACAAACTGTTTTATTGTCATATCAAATTAATGAATGATAAACGGCCTTTCTAATCAGTCAATTTGTACAAACGCTTATAGTGGAATTCTGAATTTTGGACAAGGATTTTTTAAACTTTGTCACAATTGGCCAACGATCACTCAGAGGCCGGAGTATCTTGGCTACACTGATCAGCAATTAGTCCTCCCAGTCTTGATCACTGTGATTTGTTTATGATCGAACCCACTGCTAAAAGCAGATCATTTTTGGATCATTCTGATCAAAATGTCTGAGCGCAAAAAATCGATGGAAACAATTAATTAATTGGCCAATTAAGGCACTGATGACTGACCGGTGAGCCCGCTGTAGGCACTTGCGAATTGCATCCACGCGCACATGCGTTCGGGCGTCACCGACGCTTCCGCGCCCGCGGCGTCGCACGCGTCCTCGTCACATTCTGCCGCTTCAGTTGTCTGCCCCTCCGCCGTTTTGTATGCCAATGCGTCCAATTTGTGCACCAATTGGAGCGCAAACGCGCGGCACTCTGCTTCTTTGCCGCCGCCGCACTCTCCCTCTTGTCCGCTCTCTCGCTGCTGGTGCTGCTCTGCCATCTGTCGTTGTACGCTATCTCCTCCGTGCCGCTTCTCTGCCCCCTTCGCGGCGCCGCGCATCATCGCGTATTGCATGTGCTCATGCGTCAGACATGCCCACGCGTGCGGTGCGCACGCGTCGAAGAAGTTTTCACGCATCGGCTCGCGCTGTAGACGCTCCGTGTGCTCGGCGCGCAAGGCAGGCGGAAGAAATTCGCAGCAGCCACTGTGGGGACTGAAATGGGGCGGTGGTGAAAAATGCAAAACAAGGCAATGGTATACGGTAGCGAAAAATCACAGAGTTTGGCTCAAGTGAATACGGTAATGTCGGATGGGCAAAAAAAAATTTGTGACCTATTTTAGAATTTTTAATAGAAAAAGTGTTGTAAAAGACAGATTAAATTTTAAAAACATTCACAAAAATAAATTGAGAAATTGAAAATTTAATTAATTAAATATATTTATTTTTAAAAAATCAGGAAAAATAAACCCAAAAAGATAAATACGTCTTTAATCTAGAATTTGCAAAATTTGTAAAGGTTTTTTAAGAAAAAATTATGAAAAATTCTTTAAATGATTTGGGATCGGCGGCGCCAATAGACGCCGTTGGGATTTTGGAAATTTAATCGTAAATCGAAAGAAATTTTCAAAATTTTCATCGTCTTTAATTTTTCACGGCATTATTGTAATAAAATTCGCTCGCACCTCACAAAGCGTCGATGGAATGCCATGCCAATGCGCGGCGCGCGCGGGTCCCTGTCGAGCCACGCGCGACGAAATGCCCAAATGGCGAGCCAAAAGTCAAGCACATAGGCATGCCCACGGGCCGACAGCCAGTGGTAGAAAGCGGCAAAAGTGCGCGGATGGTCCAGCGTTGCCTGCAGCGCGGACGCGTACGGTGCCGACGGTGACGACGACGTTTTTGGCATTGTGCCAAATAACGCTTTTGGCACTGTGCCAACACCAACATCGTCCAGCGCAGTGCTAAAGCCAACGGAGGAGGAATGGGAGGAGCACATTTTGCAGGAAAATGAGTGCGATTACTGAATGTTTTTATGCTGTTGCTATAATTAAAAGTAAAATTTAAATGTGTAAAATGTCGGCTGGGCTTTGAAGTGTGCCGCCAGCCCGAAAAGCCTAATTAGGTTGAGCAATTTTTTTAGAAATTTTGATGAATGGAACTTTTTATCGTTGCTTATCCTTCCCGAAAAATTAGCGGACCAAAAAATTGTTTTGCCTATAATTTCAACAAATCCAATTGCGGGGGTGCAAAATACCGTTATTACTACGGCCAGCCTTGGCTAGGTCCCGACCGCCACCCTCCCCCCGAAAAAACTATTTGCCGTACACTAACCTAATTAATATATTAAGCCGGGGAGGGGAAAGGACATTTTTGAGCACCAGTGTTTGGGCTTAAGTAAAAGTGTCCGTTGAGTGCCGGGACCTTATTTACGTAAATGACAATCTCTCCCCCCGGGTATGCCCATTAAAATCAAAAAGAATTTGGCGCATTAAAATGCGCCGCCGCTCTCCGCCTCCTGCCCACCGTGTCGGTGCGGGACTTTTGTTTATATACACACAAACAGTGGTCTCAAAAATAATCAAACGCCGCCCCTACAAATGCGCCTCCCTTTTATAGGGAGGCGCGGGGGGAGGCGGTTCCCGAAACCGCCTCAAAAGGGCGGGGCAGCGGGCGGGCGGGCGGCAACAGATCAAAGGCGGTTTGCCGACGGCAACATTTTTGTGGGTCGGCGGCGGCGGTGGCGGCGGTCGGTTGGACAGCCCCAGCGCCCAATTGCTAAAACAACGTCCCCCCACCCGCTTTATTTTCTTTTTATGTGCCCGCCTTTCTTTTTCTCCCCTTAATTTCTTTGTGCTGATCGCCCGCCAACCGCGCCCCGGGCCCAACTCAGTACCGAACAAAAAATGTGACTTTTCTGCTGTTATTGCTTCTTTTTGAAGCCATGGACGAACACAAAAAAATAATTTGTTGGTTTATTTTTAGAAATGTTAATTAATGTCAAATGAATGGGGCAAATTAGGCAATTAAAGGAGAAATAAAATGGGTGAAAGGGCAATTTATGAAATGGACAAATTAAATTCGAAAAGTTAAGCGGAAAATATTTTGAAAAATTTGAAGAGGGTAAAATAATTCAAAAATTCATTTTTCAATTAAATATTTCAAAAATAGAAAAACAAATTAAAGTTAAAATTAAAAATAAAATTAAATATTTTTAAATAAAAAAATATTTTAGAATAATTTTAAATTGAATGAATGCAAATTTAAAAATGCAAAATTTTAGGGAAAATTTAAAAAGTGTGACGGGATGGTGAGGGGACGAGGAGGAGTGGGAAGGTGCGGCGGCATAACAAAAAGCACCATCGTCACCGTAAATGCGCTTTTCTTAGCACAACGGCGAAAACGGCGTCGGCGGAGGGAAAGATGAAAAACGAAAATCACACACAAAAAATTGTTAAATTCCCCCCCCCCATTCCCCGTTTTTTTGCTTTGTCGGCATGGAAGGTGGATGATCCGAATCAGATTATGAGGCGCGGGGCATTGGTGGCGGCAACGTGCAAAAAGGGGGAGAAAAAGGCGGGGGACGGCCAAAATCAAAGGAATGTAACGGGGGGGGGGGGTAAATGGGATTTTTGGGGAGTTTGGAATGGGCGGAGGAGAAAAAAGGGGTTTTAGGCGGCTAAAACAATGTTATAAAGAGGTGCCGAAAGGTTAAAAAGGGGTGCCGAAAAGCCAAAGGGGTGCTGAAAGGCTTTTGGGAAATTTTTTAAAAATTAGAGAATTTTTAAGAAAATCAAGTGAATTGGGAATTTTTCAAAAATTTTTATCGCTTGGTTAGGGGATATGTAAGTAAACTAGTCGAAGTATATTAAATGTATTTTTTTACAAATTATTCAAATTGTAAGTGGATGCAATCGCGACCAAAATTTTATGTTCGGCATTTCAAATATGATTTTTAATACTTTCAAATTCAATTTTACTATTGTTTGAATTTAAAAAATATTCCAAACTGGTGCAATGAGCCCATCAAAAGAAATGGTTTTAGTATAAGAAGATGACATTTATTCCGAATTTTCAAATCCAATCCTTGACATGAAGAAGATCTCCGCTCCCCTCCGGCGCGACAGATCGGAATTCCAATCAGTTCTCTGTTGGCTGCAGTAATGTTATTATGTACCTACCGATCATAAATCATTCAAATATATTAATGCCGTTCGGCACTTTTCCATCTCAAAACTTTATCTCTCCCACTCTTCTCTCTCTATCTATCTTTCTCTCTCTCTCTAAGTTTCTTCCTGTTTTCTCTCACTTTCTCTGCTTCTCTCATCTGTCTTTATCACCAGATTCTCTCTGCCTTTCTCATTTTTTAAAATTCTCTCCCCCCCCCACCAGTGCCATTTCCCTTTCCATTCCGTTCCAATTCCATGCCAATCATGTCACACACACATTGACCTTTCTGTCATCCGCTTCACCTCATCCTCCTCTTCCACCTTGTCATCCTTCAACACGTTCTTCCCCCTTCCTCCCCATTCTTCCACCCCAATTCTTCCGTTTCCCCCCTCCCCCCTCCGTTCCCATGCTTTGCCTTTGCCCCCTATTACGCCAATTCAGCGCCCAATTTTCCGCTGGATGAATTTTGTGCAGCACACAGATGAGAAAGATGGAGGAGGAGGGAGGCGCTGGATGAAAGGAAAACGAAACGACGACAAATGGAAGAAATGGGGCGGGGGATGGCAATTAATGGCCAAAATGAGGGGGGCGGGGGGAGACGACGGCGCTGCGTTTTGAAGAAGCCGACAAAGGGCGGAAGGCGGCGGGAGGGAGGGGAGGGGGAAGAATGAACAAAATAGGGGGAAGAAATTGATGGAAGAACGGAGAAAGAAAGGATGTGATGATCGGAATGGGAAAACGGATGAGGAAGACGGAGGAAAATGATGTGATTGGAAGAGAACCAGCAACAGATGGGGAATGATGATGAGGAAGAGGAAAAGCATTATGAGGAGGAAAAGGAAAAGCCTTGCTTGGGCGGGCTTAATAATGGCGCCCACCGAATTTGTACGGTGCCGGGTCGGTTCGATGCCATTATCAATAACTTGGAAAATATTGATCATAGGCCCCAAACTCAAAAATGCTTAAAAACGGTCAGAATCGATGTAAAAAGGTTTGAAATGGGTTGGAAAAATAGAATTAGGGGCGCGCTTTCCTTTTTCAGGATGAAAAGTGCCGAAAATGGAGTGCCAAACTCAGCTGGGACTCAAGTGACCGTGCTATATAAAGCACTCAAAAGACATTATAAATAATTTTTCTAGGGTAAATTGTGGCGCTGAACACGAATATGACCTTTATTTTCAAAATTCCGAACCCCGAACCCTAATTCGAACAAAATTTTAAATTTAGAAAGGACGTCAAATATAAAAGTTTGAATTTGCATATTGCGCTAAAAAACCGCCGCACACTCGACTACGGCGGCCAGTAGGTGGGGCGAGACTACGGGCTACGGAAGAAGTCCGCGCGTGATCCGCAGGCGGTTGACTGATTGGCGGGGGCCCCCGCAGTCAACCGCCTGTGGCGCTCGTCAGACTGCTTCCTCCGCCCTCCGTCTCGCCCCACTACTTGCTCCGTCTTCGCATGCTCCCTTTTGCGAAAGTAGGCTTAATTTTGAATTTTGTCAAAATTAAATTTCGGTTTTTTTGTTCGAGTCAGGGTTCGGTGTTCGAATTTGGTCAAATGGATGTCATAACCGTGTTCAGCAACCTCAAAACCCCTTAATAATATGTTTTTTTATTTATAAATTTTGAGTTTTTGTTCGAATTTGGGTTCGGGGTTCGGAATTTTGAAAATAAAGGTCATATTCGTGTTCAGCGCCACAATTTACCCTAGAAAAATTATTTATAATGTCTTTTGAGTGCTTTATATAGCACGGTCACTTCAATCAATCAATCAATCAATCATTTATACGCAAAAGCGTGACGCCGAAAAATAAAGAAATAATGAAATAATAATATCAAAACAATCAATTGGTCACTTTTGGAGTTGGGGTGGCAAAGAAATCAACAAATTCAGATCAGATCTTTCAAGAAGTTTGGCAAACTCATTTGGATTTAGTAATCTCGTCTCTTTAGGTAAAAGTCTATAGAGACGAGAGGTTCGAATAAAGAACGAGTTGTATCTAACATTGGTTGAGCAATAAGCTGTTCTTATAGTGTATTCATTTTTTACAGGGTTTTTGGAAAAAGAAAAGGATTCATTATTTTGTAAATTTATTTTACCTAAAATTATTTCATGAAAAAGTTTTAAGTCTATTTTTAACCTACGACTCTCAAGCGAATGTACTGGTTTCTAAGAAAACTACTACTGGTCTCAGAACATCATCCCAAATGTTTGTCTTATTTTGAATAATTTCCTGAAAAGCATAATTTTTCATTTTTGAACAAGTAAATATTTAAATTTAAAAAGCTTTATAAAAAAAAATTCATAAAAATTATTTTCATTTTTCGCGTTTAGTTTTTCTAATTTGAATTATATTTTAAAATTTACAGTATGAAGGAAATATTTTGAACATGCAAAAATGGTTACTGATGGGAACTGGAGACATCGCTGAAAAAGCATCGGTAAAATATTCAATAGACTTGAAAAATGTGAAAGTGATACTGTAACATTAAAAGCGAAATATGCATTGAAAATAAAGGCATACTGTAATGAATAATCAACAATAAATATAGCAATTTTCAATAATTTCCTGTATCAAAAATTGCTGCCATTAACTCATAAATTGCTGTAATATTACAGTAAATTGGACAGCCGCCAATACCACTGCAATTCATTTTCTGGGGTTAATGATCCCTAATTTTTATATTAAAATTCGCAGTTGAATGAAATGGGATTTTAAAAAACAAGGAACACGAAAATGGGGCTTGAACTTTGATTCTTAAAAATTGGCAAAAGCAATGAGTATATGATGAGAGAAAGAGAGAAAAGTGAGAGAGCGAGCGAGAGCGAGAGTGAAAGAGAGAGAGCGAGAGAGAGAAAGAGAAAGAGAAAGAGAGAGAGAAAGAGAGAGAGAGAAAGAGAGAGAGAGCGAGAAAGAACGAGAGAGAGAGAGAGAAAGAGAGAAAAAATTAATCATAATGTCGAGAGCATTAAAACGCGACTGAAGAGCAGCGGTTGGAGAGGCCAAGTCATGAAAATGGGCCAAGAAATAAGAATATTATTTTTTAATTTTCGACCATTTCTAACTGAATTTTGGGAATACAGTAATTTATTTGATCGCTTTTCAATATTATATTTTCTGTCATTATAGTGAATTTAGATTTGTTTTTCAAAGTTAAAATTGGCAACAACAAAAATAGGGAATTGAAATAGTAAAAAATATCGTTTTCGCATCAGTCGACTGCTCTATGAAAGTGGCAAATTTTGCAGAAATTCCGGGTCTGTGCCCATCACCTGCAAAAAAATTAATCAAAATTTTAGAAAATTACAGCTTTAACACGGCACCTTAGTGATGTAAAAGGAATGCAATGTAAACACGAGGACAAGCGGCTCATCACATTCGATGTCCTAGAATAATTTAAAATAATTAAATTTATGGAATTTTAATTAATTTCTATGCCCTTTTTTGGTTTACCATTTTTATATTTTCATAGAAAATCAAAAAATTCGAAAAAAATTGCTAAAAAATCAGATCCAAGTTCGTTCAGTTAATTCCCGACCCTCAGGAAGATAAAAGTCGTGGACCAGTGGGAGGAAATTTCCCGACAAAACTGTCGGGGATGGCTGGAGAAATTTAAAAAATATAGGGGGAGCAATTTGGAGTGCCACAGAAGACATTCGAAATTCCCCGCATCGGGTCTAGGGCTTAACCCTAACCAGAACTATTCAGGAGTTTAAGCAGGGATCTCTATTCCCGAATCACGGACATTGCCTCCTTGGTTTCTAGTTTTCAAGGACATGATGATGGTCTTCTTGTAAGGACATTTTTGTTCAAATATTTCAGCACTTTGATGTCCAACTGTCGGATGCCGGTCGACGTGGCCACCACATCGTTGTGGAAAATGAATTGGACACGCATTTTGCCATCATCGGAGGACGCCTCCAACTCGTTGAAGCCGTACTGCCACAGGTAACACTGTGCCAGAAAAATGTAAAATTATTCAAATTGGCGTTCAAATTTGGCATTCCGTTTTTTTGTCCGTCCACCTTTGTCGGAATGTCGTAGAGGGAGAAGCCCAAGCGGAGGTCAATGACCAGACCGGCTGGGCGCCCGTCATAACTGCACGCAAAAGTCCTCGTCTATATGGGGTAAAGCAAAATTTTAAAAAATTGGGGTGCATTATTCCCCCCCCCCCCGGAAAATTTTAGAAATTTGAAATAAATCTTAAAAAATTTTTTTGATAAAACTTCAAGGAAAAATAAATTTTTTCAACCTTTTTTGGAAAATTTTGAGAAAAACATAGTAATTCATCATAAAATTTTGAAAAAATTGCAAAAATTTTTCAAATTTTTTCGTAAAAACTCGTTCAGATTTTTTAAAAATTGACCACCTGAATGGTGTTCACTGTTTTGTATAGACAACTGTAGTAGGCCATTTCGAACTGATGCAGCTGATCCTGGGACTGAAATGAGCAGTAGTGTTCGGCCGAGTCTTAAGCACACACAAAAATTTTCCCTTAATTTTTTATAAAATTTCAACAAAAAAAATTTGCAATCACAAAATCTCATAAATTATATTTATTTTTTTAAGTTATTTTTTTTTTGCAACTTGATATAATTTTTTAATTTTACATATTAGCAATGCCATTAGGCAACTGTCAAGACTCTCGGGGTTTAATTATGTGGAACTAATCATTTTTGTGACAGGATCATGCCCAAGTTTTTTTAATGCCAGGAAGATGCCAAAAATGCTTATGAAATCCCTGGCACCGCAATGCCATAGTTTGTTGGCACACCTCTGACTGTGGCCAGCATGAACACGTGCTCACGACGGTCGAACCGTTTGATTGCCGTGCGCAATGCCGTCTCGTACACTTTGTACATGGACAAACACTTTTCTAATTCGTCGGCATTTAACTGAAATTTAAATTTTTAAATTTTTAAAATTTTTTAGGCCTACAGGAGGTGACTCGAACAAGCACAGGTTGGCCCCCTTGAAGATCAGAAATCGCCGTTCCCATCTCTGTTTGGCATTCTCAAAGTGTCCGTCCGGCATGCGCTCCTCCACCCAACTGATGTAACTGATCTGGCCAAAAATTTACTATAATATAAAATATTAAATAAATAAATAATTCAATTTTAACTAAATGGAATAATTTTTTAATAAAAATTTAAAATTAATAAAAATAATTATTTTTCGAATTTATTTCAGTTTACTTGTTAAAAATATTGTATTAATGTATTTAAATACTAAATGAAATAAATTTTTTGAAATAAATTTTAAATTAATAAAGAATGATTTTTTATAATTTATTTCACTTTTTTTTATTAAAAATATTTGTATTAATTTCATATAAAAGAAATTAAATGACTTTTTATATACAAATTTTAGAAATATATTTTTTAATTTATTTAATTTTTTTATTAAAATAATTTCTGTTTTTTAACAAAATTAATATTTTTTAATCTGGAGACAATGTTAAAGTTATTTATTAAATTTAATATTATTTTAAATTATTTATTTTAAACATTTTAATATTCCTAAAATTCACCCGATCAGTTGCATGCAAATATTTGTTGCTCAATCGCATTGACTTTCTGTTCAGTGCATTAACGTGCGCATTGATATGGTTAACCCATTGCTAAAGTTGCAATTTTTAAACATTTCGCAAAAACAAATTTAAAATCGGTGAAATAAAAAAAGGAAATATTTTTTCCTTATTTAGTGCCTAACATTTTTCGGAAATTAAATTCTTTACTTAAAATTTAGCCCAGCGGCTCTATTAGTGGCTTTAATCGGAAAAATCCAATGCCTAACATTTTCGAAATTTAAATTCTTTCAAATTTATCCCAAGGGCTCTATTAGGGCAAACCCAATGCCTAACATTTTTCGAAAATTAAAAAATTCCTCAAATTTAGCCCCAGGGGCTCTGTTAAGGCTTTAATTTGGCAAATCCACATTTTTTGTCCACCTCAAGTGCTTTTCGGTCCTCACAGTGAATGATGCCGGAAGTGCGGCCATCCACCGAACGGACCTCGAAGGCATTGCTCCTGGCAAAGATTTTTAAAAATTTTCGAATTTTTTTGGAAATACCTAAGCTTGTCCGTCGCCCACAGGTAGCGCGAGACGAAGGCGAGCGGAAGCGGAATCCGGATGGCCGTTTTCCATTCGTCGCCCATCTCAATTAAAAAATAATAATTTTTTGGGGTCGGTAAAATTAATTTTCTAATTTAAATTTTAGTGGAGGAGGGGATAACAAAGAAAAATTCCAAAAGTTACGGCCTAAATTCCACGAAGTTTGAAAATGCTGATTCTTCTTATTTAGTTCGTAGTTGTCAGAATAAAGGCCTACCAGTCTTCTGAAAAATTTCAACTTATTCTGACAATTAAATAAGAAATAGAGAATTTTTAAATTTTGTGAAATTTATCTCCATAGTTTTTTCGAACCCTACTAATTAATGTGTTAATTAGGGTTAATTTGTTTTTAATTATAAATTGCACAACTTCGTCATCCAATAATCGTCGTTCTTCATTTTGTTCCTCCGCTGGGCTTTTCAAAGCACTCTGAAAATTAATTATTTCATTTTTAATAATTTAAATGGAAATTAATTACAGTTAAAATTAAATAAAAATATATTTTTTAAATGCCTTAAAAACGGCCAAATCCATCAGCGAAGGCGGCGGATGCTTTGATTGACTGTCTCTGAGCAGAGGACTGACCTGTGAAGATTAAACACTTTCAATTTCAAATAATATTAAAATTAAATTTGTTGATTTTAATTAAATTTATTAGTCTAATTAAACTCTAATCATTCGGACAAAAAAACATTTTTCAGAAAATTCAGAAATTTCCCCGGAAAATGAAATATAAAATAAAATTTGCTGATTCTTAATTAAACTTTATTAGTGAATTAAACTCTGAACACGGACAAATTTTCAGGAAAACGCATTTTAATTTACCTCATAAAAATTTGTCCGGATAAAAAGTTTTAAAATTAATTAATCCATTTTAAAATCCGAAAATTCACTTTTTTGAATTAATGAGTTAATTTATTTCGTTGTATAATTTAATTTTTGAATATTTATTTAATTTCTGGTGACTGACTTTGTTGTCCCGCTTTAAGGTCAGCGTCACATGAGGGCCAGGCGAATCACGTAACAATTGGACAACCTCTTGAATTTATGTAATTTGTTAATTTTTAAAATTTTCTTCCACCTTCGTGCGTTTTGCCCTCCAGCGAAATGCCATTGACCTCGACGATCAGATCACCGACAAACACTTGGCCCGTGTTTGCTGCCGGAAGACCGGGCAACACCTGTGAATGTGGTAAATGATAAATAATAATAATTAAGTCAGTTAGTTTTCAAAAATTTTAAAAATTCAATTTAATGACAGAGGGAAATCAAATTTCCCTAATTTAATGGGTTTTCATAATTATTGCCTTTCAAGAAAAATTTTATTTGAAAACCCATAAAAACCCAAACTGAAACCCATCAATTAATCAAAGTAAGCCCCGTCACTGTCGATCAGCAGCTTTTGCCACTTTTCCCCCATTTTCCCATCAAATTTTTCAAATAAAAATGATTCAGGCATAGAATTACTGTACAAAAAGTACCGCCGTATTACTGTAGGAACAATTTCCATCATTAACTAATTGCCCTCACTAATTAAATTCTGAACTGGTCCCCATGATCATCCGTTTATTTAAATTAGAAGCATACCTTCGATATGACAACCGGCACGTGATGGGCGCCTTCGGTGCCGCCATAAAATGCAAAAATGAAATAATTAAAAAATAATTTTAATTGCCTTAATTGACAGGCCAAGGCCTTCCGGCCCCTTCGGCACGTTCACACTGCGCAGTGCCAATTCGGTTGAAGTGTCGGATGCGGGCGAACCAATGGTCATCTGCAACGAATTCAGTTCCTGCTCGCTGTCCGCCTGCAGCTGAACGCTCAGAAGATCTAGTGGGACCGGACCATAGAATGGACACCGCCTTTGGCATTCATTTCATTTTTGGCAATCTTGCCGACTGTAGACTGGCGTTTTTCGTCATTTTTTGGTCACCTCATCAAAAATACACCATTACATATACCAAGGGCCATACGACGGACGATTTAGACAGGGATGATTGAATCAGGACACAATTTTCATACGACGGCCCCAAATTTTCCAGGCGGCGTCCTTTTTTTCCTATACACGCCACTTCTTCTAGGCCGGGGCGGGCGATGGTCTGACGGTGCCGAAAGGCGCCGCCGGGAAAAATTTTGAAAATTCATTTGTAAAGAAAATTTAGGCAAATTTTCTCTGAAATTCACTTTTTACTCCATCCCGGCCTCTTTTACACCGGCCCCCCTTACGACGAACGAGGGGGTTGGGGAGGCGCTGTCTTGAGACAACCCTTTTATATTTTTGCCATCAATAAAAAATGCCTTTTGTCAGCAAAAGGCGTGCCATGCATTCTCTTCGCGGCGTTTTGCTGTCCCGTTGCCAAAGCACGAGCCCACTGTGCACCTTCAATGCCAATTTCAAAACAATTTTTTTGCAGTTGTGGGCGCCGACTCCGAAAATTCCCCTACCGATCACTTAGCCCGGACACAATTGTCCTTGGCCGAAATTCGTGAAATTTCCATTTTTTTCAAGATTCTGACCCCTAAGACGCAATAGTTTTGAAGAACCTTGTTCGGAAATTCCCATTTTAGTCCCGCTGCCCGGCCCCTAGGCCCCTCTATAATTTCCTGGGCCACCTAACTCGAGAAATTCCCCATTTTTTTTTTGATCCTGACTGTTGTAATTGGAACTTTGACACCAAAAAAATAATTGGAACTTCTTCCCATTCTAATGTATGAATAGAAGCTTAGAAAACTTTCTCAGAATTTTTTTTTGGTCCTGGCCCCCAGGGGTCTCGCCTTTATTTTCTGGGCCTTAACTCGAGAAATTCTCCATTTTTTAAATAAAAAATCGGAACTCCCTCCCATCTCTGGGTATCTTTTTTTGAAATATTAAGCTCATCCTCACCACATCGAGGCTGCGACTGCGAAGGCTGTGCTTACGAGTCATCGTTTTAAAAAATATAAATGATTAATTTTAAAAAATATTATTATTTAATTTAAAAATGTTTTATCGATTTGCTTTATGGAGGGAAGGAAAAGCACATAACGGAATGAGTCAATCAATGGCAAATGCTTTTCCTTTTGGCTGTGATCATGATCAAGCACATTTCAGCAAATTGTCAAGCCACCAACAGCTGACGAAAACAGCGGAAGAGACATTAAATCAATGGGAAAAGCCATCCGCGCCGAATTGGCCGCAGTTGTGGTGGTTGAGGTGTGGCAACAGCTGCTGGTGCTGTTCGGTGTGGCCAAGAAAAGCCGATGATCATTCTGGGACCGAGGAGGAAATCCCCGACAAAAAATTTGTCGGGGATGGCCGGAAAAATTTGCAAAAAAATGTCGGGGAGGAGATGTTCTTGAAAAAGTCGACAAAATAAAAAAACAAAAAAGCCTTAGAAAATCATTTGGGCAGAAATTCAAAAAATTTAGACTTTTGAGTTATTGATTGTAAATCGACTAATTGCTTCGCTACAAATGCTAAATTCTTGTCATTGTAAATTTGTCAATTTTTGCAAAATTCAATTATTTAATGCTATTTAGGCTATCAGGGAATTATGGAATTTTTGTGTATTTTTAAAGTTTTTTCAAAAATATGTATTCGTCCAAATTTATCTTTTATTTTAATAGTTCTTGCGTAAAAAATATGTAACTATTTTATTTCGAATTAAATTATAAAATTAAAGTATTTAATTTTGAAAAAAAGGCAAAAAATTTGGAACGCTTCACGAATTTGCGTGTCATCCTTGCGCAGGGGCCATGCTAATCTTCTCTGTATTGTTCCAATTTTAGTATATGTCCATTTGGAATGAACAGAACAAACGGAACAGCTTTTCCTTATATATGAAAGAAGAGAATTTTGAGTAAAATTAGTGATGGGTTATAAAAGCAGTTAGGCACTTTCTCCCTCTGCTGCCTTCTTTTCGTTTACTCTTTTTCTTTGTCCAATACTCTCTCTTTGCATCTCTCATTTCTTTGCTTTCTTTCTCTCATGGTCTCTTCCCTCTTTTTGCCATCCTGTGCATCATCATCTCTAACTGCTGCTGTTGTTCTTTCTAAGGAAAAGAAAAAGACAGCGTGCAAAAGAGTGCATAATATTTTAGCCAAGTGACAGACGAGCATGGGAAGGAAATAGCACACGTATCATTGGGAAAAGAGACGAGTAGTCATTGGGAGAGAGTACCCATCTCATCCCTTTTTCTATCCATCTCTCGCCCTTTTTCCACCCCATCTCCCCCTCATCCTTGCATCGTTCCTTTCCTTGGACTTGCTGCTGCTCTTTAAACTTACCTGGCTGGGGAGTTCCTGCGATCAGCAAGGCAGGGCTCCTGTGGCGAGGCTCCACCATTGCACTTTCGGTCGGGGCTGACCCGCAGGGCGGTCCCGAACTGGGATAGGCCCACAGCTAAATTTTTGAGTGCGGGGGACGGCGTTCGCGCCTCCCCTTTAACTTTGCTTCATCTATTTGCTGTTTTAAACATTGCCGTTTATCCTTTCCAATATCTCCGAGTGCCGTGCCGTGTTGATGAATTGTCGCCAAAAGCTTCGTTTATTTGCTGTTTTTGCAGCGTATGACAATATTTCATACTAATGAATTGAAGCGCTTCTCTAATTTTGGATGACAAAAAGTCGCCGAAAAATTTGTAAAATGAAGAGGCGAAATGCCAATTTTTGGGACGGGGGCATTTTTTGTCCCTTAAATTTGTTCATTGGCACTGTTATTTGAATTTTCGACAGTGTTGACATATGTATTTGGATGCCATTTACGTACTTTGAACCGTGCGGAGTCGAACAAAAAACTCAGTGATCGATAAAATAATTAAATTTAATTATTCGATTCTCTAAATTCATATAATTATTATATTCATCAATTATTGAAGATTTTTTAATTTTAAAATTTAAAAAAATGAATAATTTATTTACTTCGAGGTTATTCTTGAACAAGCAAAATCTTAATTAGGTTGGACTTATTAATATTTTTTCAGAATCATTAAAATAATAAATTTATTAAAATGGCGAATTTTTATATTATTCCTTTTTTAATTTATAATTAAATTTTAATCGTATAATTAAATTCATTGACACCGATCAATCACTGAGTTTTTTTTGGATCGACCTAGCACTTTTTGAAATAGGCCCTAATGCTTAGAAATTTTCAAATTTGATTTATTTCCAAGATTGTACTTGGAATCAGCAATTTTCTGAAAAAGGACAAAAATTATAATTAAAAGTCATTGTAACTAGGGTTCGGACCCCGTGAGAATTTTTTTAATAAGATTTACGAATTTTTGGGCCCTGCGATGCCGATAGGCAGCGCCAGGCGAATTTTAAAATTAAAAAAAATAAATTAAAAAAGAAACCGTCAACCTGAATCGAACTCACGACAGAAAGTAATGTCAAGGTTGCTTCACTAACCACTACACCACACTACACATCAATGAGCAATAATAAAATTAACTTTAATTCATAAAAAATTTGTCAAAATGGTTAAAAAAATCAAAATTGTATAAATTTTTTGCCTTTTATCCATGAATATGTCATTCTTAGGGGTGTATTTTCACCCCCGCGCCCCCGCGGGGGTGAAGGTCGCGGGGGCGGGGGATGGCGGGGGTCAGAGTCGCGGGGGCGGGGACGGGGGTGACGGGGGCGGGGTCCGAACCCTAATTGTAACGGTAAATTATAAAACTCGGAGACCGAAATGATTTGAATACGTTGTAATGTTTATTTAATTTATTATTTATTTTTAGCACATTTTTTGTTTTTTTAATTTCATTATGACTTCAAACAAAAGAAAAAAATTTTCCAATCCGAATTGGGAAAATAAATAAACCAGAGCCGGAGGGCACATAAAAACTTTCCCCTCTACACCTCGAGACCGAGACTCTCGAGCAGCACTAATGCTCGCTATTGGCGTCGGGGTTGGATTTTTAGAAATCCTACCCTTGTTTCTAGTTTCTCAAAAAAATAATTTTTTTGGCTTTTTTTCAAAAAAATTACCGACAAAATCATATGAAGAAAAGCATATTGCTGTAATTTTGAGACCAGACGCTTTTTATGGGGGGGGGGGCATAACGGAATTAATTAATACAATTAATTTGCCGTTTTTATATTCCATTCATTCTAATCGATTCTCAATTTTTTTCATCTCTATTCTTTATTTATTTTATTTTTTTTGCATTATAAACCGCGATCACTTTTAGGAAAATGAGAAAAAATAGGCATAAATTAAAAAGCATTTTAGATGCATTAATTACGGATAAATAAACGATGGCTTTAAAAATGGCTTCCATAAAACAAATTTTTATTGTCCCTCTGCTGGTGGTCGTCCCATTAGCATCTAATTATTATTTTTAAATTATTCCTCCTCCAATGCTTTTCCTCTGCCGATAATTTCTTCATCATTTTGCCGTTGTGTTCGTTGTTGTTGTTGTTGTTGTTGTTGTTGTCGCTGATCACTGCTTCTCCGTCTTCTCCGTCTCCTTCTGATGCTGCTCAATTCCGTGATGGCACTGATCAGCAGCCAAAGTCCGAGCAGTGCCAGCAACACAGCCAAGCAAATGCCGACAGTGACCAGTGCTGACATGGGCACCGCTTGTTCCACCCGAGCGCTGGCATTTTGCTTTACAAAATATGAGGGGATGAAGACTTGATGTTGCTTGTTTGGAATTATGGACCTGGCTTGATCCCAAATTTTTGTGAATTTCAATAGACTGGGAATTGGCCAACGGAAAATGCCATTTTTAATTGATTTTGAAATCGGTTTAACTCCTTTTTTGCCGAAAAACCTGAAAAAGGTTAAAATGAGTCTTCAATTTTATTGATACCAATTCACTGAGATTAACTAACAACAGGCGAATTTGTGGATTCTAATTTTGGCAAAAAACTTTTTTGTGACCCCAAATATTTTAGAAGCAAAACAAAGTAATAAAGAATTGAAAGTTTGAATTTAAGAAAATGCCTGAAATTTATTATATTTTTCCTTTGCATTTTCCATAATTTGTTTTTCTCAATTAACCCTTTTAAAAAATTTGAGTTGCTAATTATCTTAGATCAGCGTGAATTTGCATTTTTACACTACTTGGACGACGTCGAAATTTTCCGTACGGGAAATTATGTCCATAGCACAATGATTTTCAATCGGGGCCGTGAACGGGGCGGGAATTTAAAAATGCAAAATTTTGAGAAAAATATTTTTAGTTAAAATAAAAATTGTTTTAATTTTTTTTTTGCCTTTCATTATGCCCCTATTTGAGCCCACTTTCTGCATTGATTGTTTGGTTGTAATTTTTGTCCGAAAATTATCATTAAATT
>CP049713.1:2762047-2796716 GCA_004148225.2 Heterodera glycines
CGGAATCAAAAAATCCGCTTTTTAACAATTTTTTTGCAGCGAATTTTTTTCAAAAACTTTAGGGGAATAAGAGAAGGCCGGCGGTGCCGATAGGCGCCGTCGGGAAAATTTTGAAGATTAAAAATGTAATTTGTTAACAGAATTTATCCAAAAACTACAAACGCTATGATTTCACAGCGTCAGAAATAATTTTAAAATTGATGACGTGATCATTTTTCTGCAATTTGATGATGATATACGAAAAAAAAATATTAATAAAAAAATAATTATATAAACGATTTTTTGCGGATCCCGCTGCGGGATTGGAACCCCAAAATTTTTGTGGGGCGGGATCCCGCGGGATTAATCCCACATTTTCCAAAAAGTGCGGTATTGCGGACTGGGATCCCTGGTCCCGCGCCGTTCTCTTGTCAGCACGGCCGACCACAAATTTCATTAAATTGCAAAAAAAAGTAGAGACAAACTTTAAGTAAAACCATTTCGATAAATGTATGGCAATTTTACTGGCAAAATTTTAAGGGCAAACCTTAAGCTCAGAAAAAGAATTCTATTAATTTAATTTGAATGGACATTAATTGCGCATCATAAAGGGATGCCGCTAATCCCCAACTTAAAAACGGAATTCCAATGCGAATGAAAATAATTATTGTTGCTGTGTGGCTATTAAATTTAAACAAATTTAATGAAAAATCAAAAATCCAGAAAAACGGCAAAAGATCGGGCACGGACCTCAACTTCTAGGATAAAATAAGCTCCCTATAAATCATCAAAAAAGGAATCGACGGCATGCCAAATAGAGATTAATTAGCAGAGGTAAAACTTCAAGAAAAACGGACCTTATTTTTTTTCTCGGACACATATTTAAAGCGGCGGAAAATTCTTTCGCAATTCATCGACTCTCAACCAACAAAAATCATTATATTTTAACAAAAAAAAAGAGAGAAAATTTAAATACAATAAAAATAAAAGGTTTCCAAATAAAAAACAATAAACTGAATGGTTTTTTTAAAAAAAAAATTCTCCTTTTTGTTTGAAGTGCCCTTTTCTTTTTACTTCTCCTCATTTTTCGGCGCCTCCGCTTCTGGCAATTTCACAATTGACTTCATCAACGGTTTGGATGCCACCATTTCCGTCGTCCACCGAGTTGAAACGGTCCAACAATGGCCTGGAAATAATGGACCAAAAAGTGAGAGAGAATTGACATTCAAAACCAGCCCCATTTGAGTCCCGAGACACTGAATAGATATTGAGACCTAAATGTTAGTCTTAATCGGTCTTGAGAATTCGAATAAATTTTTGAGAAAATTATGGATCGTCGGGATCGCAGGGGAAGAATTTGGATTTTAGTTGTGAAAATTAGACAAAACTTTCTCCGTCCCTCCATGGCCGGCGACTTTACAATCCGTTAAAAAATTTCATCCAAATTATTTCATGTTAAATCATGTTCCTAGGTGTAAGTGAGTTCGCTGATCATTAATCCGATCTCAGTTTTCATTAAAATGACATTTTTCATATTTTTCTTTCTTTTTTCTTTTGTTTTTTTTACATTTTCCGAAATTTTTTGATTAACTCGAAAAAAAATTTACGACAAACAAAACTAATATACTGTAAAATTTGGTAATTCTGATCGGACGAAAATTCGGCGACAATCATTCATTCGTTTTCATTCGTTTTCATTCATTCATTCGTTTTCATTCATTTCATTTCATTCATTCGTTTCATTCATTCAATTCATTCATTCATTCCATTCATTCATTCGTTTTCAATTCATTCATTCATTCATTCGTTTTCATTCATTCATTCGTTTTCATTCATTCATTCATTCATTCATTCATTTCATTCATTCGTTTTCATTCATTCATTCGTTTTCATTCGTTTTCATTCATTCATTCGTTTTCATTCATTCATTCGTTTTCATTCATTCATTCGTTTCATTCATTCATTCGTTTTCATTCATTCAATTCATTCATTCATTCCATTCATTCATTCGTTTTCATTCATTCATTCGTTTTCATTTTCTCTCTACCTGTCTCTCTTATCTCTCTCACTCTCTCGTTCTTTCTCCTCAACGTACTAATGACAAAAGTATGAGCATGCTGATTTTGAAGGGAAGCGCCGTTTTAGTCCCAAGAAATAAATCGAATAATTAAATTTGATTATTTAATTAATAATTTACTTTTTCATCTGCATATAAATTAAATATTTTATATTTAGATATTATCAAACAAAAATTAGACACACCGTTTCAAAAAACGAGATGTGTACCAATAAAATAGAGAGTGCCAGAAAAACATTATCTTTTTTCTCTAATTTTTATCTCCTTTTGGCGTACTATCTAATATTTTTATTTATTAGCAAAAACAACATTCACTTCTCTAGAGATTTCCCTTTCCGTTAACAGATTTTCTTTAAACTTTGCATACGATAGAGAAAAAATTTTCTGCATCTTTTTGTGCTGATTTGTTATTATCTGTGCTCAAACTCAAAAGTTACGAATTTCCTATATGCAGATGAAAAAAGTAAATTATTAATTAAATAATCAAATTTAATTATTCGATTTATTTCTTGGGACTAAACGGCACTTCCTTTCAAAATCAGCATGCTCATACTTTTGTCATTAGTACGTTGAGGAGAAAGAACGAGAGAGTAGAGAGATAAGAGAGACAGGTAGAGAGAATAGTGAGGAACACTATGGTCAAGCCCAGTGTTAGACAAAATTGTTCATAACGCCAAATAGCGTGATTGGCGTAATTTTTTGCGCGCTATTTTTTAAAATTACACTGGTAAATGCCTTAAAAGTTGTGGGAGTTTCAAATTTTCATTACGCTATAACCCAAGTCCTAAACTGCTGTTTTCAACCAAAAGCGGAAACTAATCATTTTTCTATTGATTCTAAATTTCTAAAGTGATTTTATACTTTTCTAACCAAAATTATTGGAATTTGCGAATTTGGTGTTTTTTCATGTTTAGAGACATGAAAATAGTACGCCAAAGTGAGAGGAAAAGAAATCCTTTTTATGTTATATTTTATAATTTTTGAATGGGAGTATAAACAAAAATAAAATCAGTATATAAAGATGCAGAATTTTTTTTATCTATCAATATGCAAAATTTGGTGTGGATTTAACGTGCAGGAAAAAAGTTAAACGTCACGAAGTAAATGTTGTTTTTTACATAATTAAAATGAATAGATAGTACGCCAAAATGAGAGAAATTACAAAGAAAAAGAGAAACGACGAGATAGTACTAGGCTTTGAATGAATGAAAACGAAATGAATGAATGAAAACGAATGAATGAATGAAAACGAATGAAAACGAATGAATGAATGAAAACGAATGAATGAATGAAAACGAATGAATGAATGAAAACGAATGAATGAAAACGAATGAAATGAATGAAAACGAATGAAAACGAATGAATGAATGAATGAATGAAAACGAATGAAAAACGAATGAATGAATGAATGAATGAAAACGAATGAATGAAATGAATGAATGAAAACGATGAATGAAAACGAATGAATGAATGAAAACGAATGAAAACGAATGAATGAATTGAATGAATGAAAACGAATGAATGAAATGAATGAATGAAAACGAATGAATGAATGAAAACGAATGAAAACGAATGAATGAATGAAAACGAATGAATGAATGAAAACGAATGAATGAATGAAAACGAATGAATGAATGAAAACGAATGAATGAATGAAAACGAATGAATGAATGAAAACGAATGAATGAATGAAAACGAATGAATGAATGAAAAACGAATGAATGAATGAAAACGAATGAAAACGAATGAATGAATGAAAACGAATGAATGAAATGAATGAATGAATGAATGAAAACGAATGAATGAATGAAAACGAATGAATGAATGAATGAATGAAAACGAATGAATGAATGGAATGAATGAATGAATTGAATGAATGAAAACGAGAATGAATGAAAATGAATGAATGAAAACGAATGAATGAATGAAAACGAATGAATGAATGAAAACGAATGAATGAATGAAAACGAATGAATGAATGAAAACGAATGAATGAATGAAAACGAATGAAAACGAATGAATGAATGAAAACGAATGAATGAAATGAATGAATGAATGAATGAAAACGAATGAATGAATGAAAAACGAATGAATGAATGAATGAATGAAAACGAATGAATGAATGGAATGAATGAATGAATTGAATGAATGAAAACGAATGAATGAATGAAAACGAATGAATGAATGAAAACGAATGAATGAATGAAAACGAATGAATGAATGAAAACGAATGAAAACGAATGAATGAATGAAAACAATGAATGAAATGAATGAATGAATGAATGAAAACGAATGAATGAATGAAAACGAATGAATGAATGAATGAATGAAAACGAATGAATGAATGGAATGAATGAATGAATTGAATGAATGAAAACGAATGAATGAAATGAATGAATGAAACGAATGAATGAATGAAAACGAATGAATGAATGAAAACGAATGAATGAATGAAAACGAATGAATGAATGAAAACGAATGAATGAATGAAAACGAATGAAAACGAATGAATGAATGAAAACGAATGAATGAAATGAATGAATGAATGAATGAAAACGAATGAATGAATGAAAACGAATGAATGAATGAATGAATGAAAACGAATGAATGAATGGAATGAATGAATTGAATGAATGAAAACGAAACGAATGAAATGAATGAATGAAAACGAATGAATGAATGAAAACGAATGAAAACGAATGAATGAATGAAAACGAATGAATGAATGAAAACGAATGAATGAATGAAAACGAATGAATGAATGAAAACGAATGAATGAATGAAAACGAATGAATGAAAACGAATGAAAACGAATGAATGAATGAATGAAAACGAATGAATGAATGAAAACGAATGAATGAATGAAAACGAATGAATGAATGAAAACGAATGAATGAATGAAAAACGAATGAATGAAAACGAATGAATGAAAACGAATGAATGAATGAAATGAATGAATGAAAACGAATGAATGAATGAAACGAATGAAAAACGAATGAATGAATGAAAACGAATGAATGAATGAAAACGAATGAATGAATGAAAACGAATGAATGAAATGAAATGAATGAAATGAATGAAACGAATGAATGAATGAAAACGAATGAATGAATGAAAACGAATGAATGAATGAAAACGAATGAATGAATGAAAACGAATGAATGAATGAATGAATGAAAACGAATGAATGAATGAAAACGAATGAATGAATGAAAACGAATAATGAATGAATGAAAACGAATGAATGAATGAAAACGAATGAATGAATGAAAACGAATGAATGAATGAATGAATGAAAACGAATGAATGAATGAAAACGAATGAATGAAAACGAATGAATGAATGAATGAAAACGAATGAATGAATGAATGAAAACGAATGAATGAATGAAAACGAATGAATGAATGAAAACGAATGAATGAATGAAAACGAATGAATGAATGAAAACGAATGAATGAAAACGAATGAATGAAAACGAATGAATGAATGAAATGAATGAATGAAAACGAATGAATGAATGAAAACGAATGAAAACGAATGAAAACGAATGAATGAATGAAAAAATGAATGAATGAAAACGAATGAATGAATGAAAACGAATGAATGAAATGAATGAATGAAAACGAATGAATGAATGAATGAATGAAAACGAATGAATGAATGAAAATGAATGAATTGAATGAATGAAAACGAATGAATGAAATGAATGAATGAAAACGAATGAATGAATGAAAACGAATGAAAACGAATGAATGAATGAAAACGAATGAATGAATGAAAACGAATGAATGAATGAAAACGAATGAATGAATGAAAACGAATGAATGAATGAAAACGAATGAATGAAAACGAATGAAAACGAATGAATGAATGAATGAAAACGAATGAATGAATGAATGAAAACGAATGAATGAATGAAAAACGAATGAATGAATGAAAACGAATGAATGAATGAAAACGAATGAATGAATGAAAACGAATGAATGAATGAAAACGAATGAATGAAAACGAATGAATGAAAAACGAATGAATGAATGAAATGAATGAATGAAAACGAATGAATGAATGAAAACGAATGAAAACGAATGAATGAATGAAAACGAATGAATGAATGAAAACGAATGAATGAATGAAAACGAATGAATGAATGAAAACGAATGAATGAATGAAAACGAATGAATGAATGAAAACGAATGAATGAATGAAAACGAATGAATGAATGAAAACGAATGAATGAATGAAAACGAATGAATGAATGAATGAATGAAAACGAATGAATGAATGAAAACGAATGAATGAATGAAAACGAATGAATGAATGAATGAAAACGAATGAATGAATGAAAACGAATGAATGAATGAAAACGAATGAATGAATGAATGAATGAATGAAAACGAATGAATGAATGAAAACGAATGAATGAAAACGAATGAATGAATGAATGAAAACGAATGAATGAATGAATGAAAACGAATGAATGAATGAAAACGAATGAATGAATGAAAACGAATGAATGAATAAAACGAATGAATGAATGAAAACGAATGAATGAATGAAAACGAATGAATGAAATGAATGAATGAAAACGAATGAATGAATGAAAACGAATGAAAACGAATGAAAACGAATGAATGAATGAAAACGAATGAATGAATGAAAACGAATGAATGAAATGAATGAATGAAAACGAATGAATGAATGAATGAATGAAAACGAATGAATGAATGAATGAATGAAAACGAATGAATGAATGAAAACGAATGAATGAAAACGAATGAATGAATGAATGAAAACGAATGAATGAATGAATGAAAACGAATGAATGAATGAAAACGAATGAATGAATGAAAACGAATGAATGAATGAAAACGAATGAATGAATGAAAACGAATGAATGAAAACGAATGAATGAAAACGAATGAATGAATGAAATGAATGAATGAAAACGAATGAATGAATGAAAACGAATGAAAACGAATGAAAACGAATGAATGAATGAAAACGAATGAATGAATGAAAACGAATGAATGAATGAAAACGAATGAATGAAATGAATGAATGAAAACGAATGAATGAATGAATGAATGAAAACGAATGAATGAATGAATGAATGAAAACGAATGAATGAATGAAAACGAATGAATGAATGAAAACGAATGAATGAAATGAATGAATGAAAACGAATGAATGAATGAAAACGAATGAATGAAAACGAATGAATGAAAACGAATGAATGAATGAAATGAATGAATGAAAACGAATGAATGAATGAAAACGAATGAAAACGAATGAAAACGAATGAATGAATGAAAACGAATGAATGAATGAAAACGAATGAATGAATGAAAACGAATGAATGAATGAATGAATGAAAACGAATGAATGAATGAAAACGAATGAATGAATGAAAACGAATGAATGAATGAATGAAAACGAATGAATGAATGAAAACGAATGAATGAATGAAAACGAATGAATGAATGAAAACGAATGAATGAATGAAAACGAATGAATGAATGAAAACGAATGAAAACGAATGAATGAATGAAAACGAATGAATGAATCATTCGTTTTTCATTCATTCATTCGTTTTCATTCGTTTTCATTCATTCATTCGTTTTCATTCATTCATTTCATTCATTCGTTTTCATTCATTCAATTCATTCATTCATTCCATTCATTCATTCGTTTTCATTCATTCATTCATTCATTCGTTTTCATTCATTCATTCGTTTTCATTCATTCATTCATTCATTTCATTCATTCGTTTTCATTCATTCATTCGTTTTCATTCGTTTTCATTCATTCATTCGTTTTCATTCATTCATTCGTTTTCATTCATTCATTCGTTTTCATTCATTCATTCGTTTTCATTCATTCATTCGTTTTCATTCATTCATTCATTCGTTTTCATTCATTCATTCATTCGTTTTCATTCATTCTTTTCATTCATTCATTCGTTTTCATTCATTCATTCATTCATTCGTTTTCATTCATTCATTCGTTTTCATTCATTCATTCGTTTTCATTCATTCATTCATTCGTTTTCATTCATTCATTCGTTTTCATTCATTCATTCGTTTTCATTCATTCATTCATTCATTCGTTTTCATTCATTCATTCGTTTTCATTCATTCATTCGTTTTCATTCATTCATTCGTTTTCATTCATTCATTCGTTTTCATTCATTCATTCGTTTTCATTCATTCATTCGTTTTCATTCATTCATTCGTTTTCATTCGTTTTCATTCATTCATTCGTTTTCATTCATTCATTTCATTCATTCGTTTTCATTCATTCAATTCATTCATTCATTCCATTCATTCATTCGTTTTCATTCATTCATTCATTCATTCGTTTTCATTCATTCATTTCATTCATTCGTTTTCATTCATTCATTCGTTTCATTCATTCATTCGTTTTCATTCATTCATTCGTTTTCATTCGTTTTTCATTTCGTTTTCATTCATTCATTCGTTTTCATTCATTCATTTCATTCATTCATTCGTTTTCATTCATTCGTTTTCATTCATTCGTTTTCATTCATTCATTCGTTTTCATTCATTCATTCGTTTTCATTCATTCATTCGTTTTCATTCATTCATTCGTTTTCATTCATTCATTCATTCGTTTTCATTCATTCATTCATTCGTTTTCATTCATTCGTTTTCATTCATTCATTCGTTTTCATTCATTCATTCATTCATTCGTTTTCATTCATTCATTCGTTTTCATTCATTCATTCGTTTTCATTCATTCATTCATTCGTTTTCATTCATTCATTCGTTTTCATTCATTCATTCGTTTTCATTCATTCATTCATTCATTCGTTTTCATTCATTCATTCGTTTTCATTCATTCATTCGTTTTCATTCATTCATTCGTTTTCATTCATTCATTCGTTTTCATTCATTCATTCGTTTTCATTCATTCATTCGTTTTCATTCATTCATTCGTTTTCATTCATTCATTCGTTTTCATTCATTCATTCGTTTTCATTCGTTTTCATTCATTCATTCGTTTTCATTCATTCATTTCATTCATTCATTCGTTTTCATTCATTCGTTTTCATTCATTCGTTTTCATTCATTCATTCGTTTTCATTCATTCATTCGTTTTCATTCATTCATTCGTTTTCATTCATTCATTCGTTTCATTCATTCATTCGTTTTCATTCATTCATTCATTCGTTTTCATTCGTTTTCATTCATTCGTTTTCATTCATTCATTCGTTTTCATTCATTCATTCGTTTTCATTCATTCATTCGTTTTCATTCATTCATTCGTTTTCATCATTCATTCGTTTTCATTCGTTTTCATTCATTCATTCGTTTTCATTCATTCATTTCATTCATTCGTTTTCATTCATTCAATTCATTCATTCATTCCATTCATTCATTCGTTTTCATTCATTCATTCATTCATTCGTTTTCATTCATTCATTCGTTTTCATTCATTCATTCATTCATTTCATTCATTCGTTTTCATTCATTCATTCGTTTTCATTCGTTTTCATTCATTCAATTCGTTTTCATTCATTCATTCGTTTTCATTCATTCATTCGTTTTCATTCATTCATTCGTTTTCATTCATTCATTCGTTTTCATTCATTCATTTCATTCATTCGTTTTCATTCATTCAATTCATTCATTCATTCCATTCATTCATTCGTTTTCATTCATTCATTCATTCATTCGTTTTCATTCATTCATTCGTTTTCATTCATTCATTCATTCATTTCATTCATTCGTTTTCATTCATTCATTCGTTTTCATTCGTTTTCATTCATTCATCGTTTTCATTCATTCATTCGTTTTCATTCATTCATTCGTTTTCATTCATTCATTCGTTTTCATTCATTCAATTCATTCATTCATTCCATTCATTCATTCGTTTTCATTCATTCATTCATTCATTCGTTTTCATTCATTCATTCGTTTTCATTCATTCATTCATTCATTTCATTCATTCGTTTTCATTCATTCATTCGTTTTCATTCGTTTCATTCATTCATTCGTTTTCATTCATTCATTCGTTTTTCATTCATTCATTCGTTTTCATTCATTCATTCGTTTTCATTCATTCATTCGTTTTCATTCATTCATTTCATTCATTCGTTTTCATTCATTCAATTCATTCATTCATTCCATTCATTCATTCGTTTTCATTCATTCATTCATTCATTCGTTTTCATTCATTCATTCGTTTTCATTCATTCATTCATTCATTTCATTCATTCGTTTTCATTCATTCATTCGTTTTCATTCGTTTTCATTCATTCATTCGTTTTCATTCATTCATTCGTTTTCATTCATTCATTCGTTTTCATTCATTCATTCGTTTTCATTCATTCATTCGTTTTCATTCATTCATTCGTTTTCATTCATTCATTCGTTTTCATTCATTCATTCGTTTTCATTCATTCATCATTCGTTTTCATTCGTTTTCATTCATTCATTCGTTTTCATTCATTCATTTCATTCATTCGTTTTCATTCATTCAATTCATTCATTCGTTTTCATTCGTTTTCATTCATTCATTCGTTTTCATTCATTCGTTTTCATTCATTCATTTCATTCATTCGTTTTCATTCATTCATTCATTCATTCGTTTTCATTCGTTTTCATTCATTCATTCATTCATTCGTTTTCATTCGTTTTCATTCATTCATTCGTTTTCATTCATTCGTTTTCATTCATTCATTCGTTTTCATTCATTCATTCGTTTCATTCATTCATTCGTTTTCATTCGTTTCATTCATTCATTCGTTTTCATTCATTCATTCGTTTTCATATTCATTCGTTTTCATTCATTCATTCGTTTTCATTCGTTTTCATTCATTCATTCGTTTTCATTCATTTTTCATTCATCGTTTTCATTCATTCAATTCATTCATTCATTCCAATCAGCACGGCCGACCACAAATTTCATTAAATTGCAAAAAAAAGTAGAGACAAACTTTAAGTAAAACCATTTCGATAAATGTATGGCAATTTTACTGGCAAAATTTTAAGGGCAAACCTTAAGCTCAGAAAAAGAATTCTATTAATTTAATTTGAATGGACATTAATTGCGCATCATAAAGGGATGCCGCTAATCCCCAACTTAAAAACGGAATTCCAATGCGAATGAAAATAATTATTGTTGCTGTGTGGCTATTAAATTTAAACAAATTTAATGAAAAATCAAAAATCCAGAAAAACGGCAAAAGATCGGGCACGGACCTCAACTTCTAGGATAAAATAAGCTCCCTATAAATCATCAAAAAAGGAATCGACGGCATGCCAAATAGAGATTAATTAGCAGAGGTAAAACTTCAAGAAAAACGGACCTTATTTTTTTTCTCGGACACATATTTAAAGCGGCGGAAAATTCTTTCGCAATTCATCGACTCTCAACCAACAAAAAATCATTATATTTTAACAAAAAAAAAGAGAAAAATTTAAATACAATAAAAATAAAAGGTTTCCAAATAAAAAACAATAAACTGAATTGGTTTTTTTAAAAAAAAAATTCTCCTTTTTGTTTGAAGTGCCCTTTTCTTTTTACTTCTCCTCATTTTTCGGCGCCTCCGCTTCTGGCAATTTCACAATTGACTTCATCAACGGTTTGGATGCCACCATTTCCGTCGTCCACCGAGTTGAAACGGTCCAACAATGGCCTGGAAATAATGGACCAAAAAGTGAGAGAGAATTGACATTCAAAACCAGCCCCATTTGAGTCCCGAGACACTGAATAGATATTGAGACCTAAATGTTAGTCTTAATCGGTCTTGAGAATTCGAATAAATTTTTGAGAAAATTATGGATCGTCGGGATCGCAGGGGAAGAATTTGGATTTTAGTTGTGAAAATTAGACAAAACTTTCTCCGTCCCTCCATGGCCGGCGACTTTACAATCCGTTAAAAAATTTCATCCAAATTATTTCATGTTAAATCATGTTCCTAGGTGTAAGTGAGTTCGCTGATCATTAATCCGATCTCAGTTTTCATTAAAATGACATTTTTCATAATTTTTCTTTCTTTTTTCTTTTGTTTTTTTTACATTTTCCGAAATTTTTGATTAACTCGAAAAAAATTTACGACAAACAAACTAATATACTGTAAAATTTGGTAATTCTGATCGGACGAAAATTCGGCGACAATCATTCATTCGTTTTCATTCGTTTTCATTCATTCATTCGTTTTCATTCATTCATTTCATTCATTCGTTTTCATTCATTCAATTCATTCATTCATTCCATTCATTCATTCGTTTTCATTCATTCATTCATTCATTCGTTTTCATTCATTCATTCGTTTTCATTCATTCATTCATTCATTCATTCATTTCATTCATTCGTTTTCATTCATTCATTCGTTTTCATTCGTTTTCATTCATTCATTCGTTTTCATTCATTCATTCGTTTTCATTCATTCATTCGTTTTCATTCATTCATTCGTTTTCATTCATTCAATTCATTCATTCATTCCATTCATTCATTCGTTTTCATTCATTCATTCGTTTTCATTTTCTCTCTACCTGTCTCTCTTATCTCTCTCACTCTCTCGTTCTTTCTCCTCAACGTACTAATGACAAAAGTATGAGCATGCTGATTTTGAAGGGAAGCGCCGTTTTAGTCCCAAGAAATAAATCGAATAATTAAATTTGATTATTTAATTAATAATTTACTTTTTCATCTGCATATAAATTAAATATTTTATATTTAGATATTATCAAACAAAATTAGACACACCGTTTCAAAAAACGAGATGTGTACCAATAAATAGAGAGTGCCAGAGAAAAACATTATCTTTTTTTCTCTAATTTTTTATCTCCTTTTGGCGTACTATCTAATATTTTTATTATTAGCAAAAACAACATTCACTTCTCTAAGAGATTTCCCTTTCCGTTAACAGATTTTCTTTAAACTTTGCATACCGATAGAGAAAAATTTTCTGCATCTTTTTTGTGCTGATTTGTTATTATCTGTGCTCAAACTCAAAAGTTACGAATTTCCTATATGCAGATGAAAAAGTAAATTATTAATTAAATAATCAAATTTAATTATTCGATTTATTTCTTGGGACTAAAACGGCGCTTCCCTTCAAAATCAGCATGCTCATACTTTTGTCATTAGTACGTTGAGGAGAAAGAACGAGAGAGTGAGAGAGATAAGAGAGACAGGTAGAGAGAATAGTGAGGAACACTATGGGTCAAGCCCAGTGTTAGACAAAATTGTTCATAACGCCAAATAGCGTGATTGGCGTAATTTTTTGCGCGCTATTTTTAAAATTACACTGGTAAATGCCTTAAAAGTTGTGGGAGTTTCAAATTTTCATTACGCTATAACCCAAGTCCTAAACTGCTGTTTTCAACCAAAATGCGGAAACTAATCATTTTTCTATTGATTCTAAATTTCTAAAGTGATTTTATACTTTTCTAACCAAAATTATTGGAATTTGCGAATTTGGTGTTTTTTCATGTGTTAGAGACATGAAAATAGTACGCCAAAGTGAGAGGAAAAGAAATCCTTTTTATGTTATATTTTATAATTTTTGAATGGGATAAACAAAAATAAAATCAGTATATAAAGATGCAGAATTTTTTTTATCTATCAATATGCAAAATTTGGTGTGGATTTAACGTGCAGGAAAAAAGTTAAACGTCACGAAGTAAATGTTGTTTTTTACATAATTAAAATGAATAGATAGTACGCCAAAATGAGAGAAATTACAAAGAAAAAGAGAAACGACGAGATAGTACTAGGCTTTGAATGAATGAAAACGAATGAATGAATGAAAACGAATGAATGAATGAAAACGAATGAAAACGAATGAATGAATGAAAACGAATGAATGAATGAAAACGAATGAATGAATGAAAACGAATGAATGAATGAAAACGAATGAATGAAAACGAATGAATGAATGAAAACGAATGAAAACGAATGAATGAATGAATGAATGAAAACGAATGAAAACGAATGAATGAATGAATGAATGAAAACGAATGAATGAAATGAATGAATGAAAACGAATGAATGAAAACGAATGAATGAATGAAAACGAATGAAAACGAATGAATGAATTGAATGAATGAAAACGAATGAATGAAATGAATGAATGAAAACGAATGAATGAATGAAAACGAATGAAAACGAATGAATGAATGAAAACGAATGAATGAATGAAAACGAATGAATGAATGAAAACGAATGAATGAATGAAAACGAATGAATGAATGAAAACGAATGAATGAATGAAAACGAATGAATGAATGAAAACGAATGAATGAATGAAAACGAATGAATGAATGAAAACGAATGAAAACGAATGAATGAATGAAAACGAATGAATGAAATGAATGAATGAATGAATGAAAACGAATGAATGAATGAAAACGAATGAATGAATGAATGAATGAAAACGAATGAATGAATGGAATGAATGAATGAATTGAATGAATGAAAACGAATGAATGAAATGAATGAATGAAAACGAATGAATGAATGAAAACGAATGAATGAATGAAAACGAATGAATGAATGAAAACGAATGAATGAATGAAAACGAATGAATGAATGAAAACGAATGAAAACGAATGAATGAATGAAAACGAATGAATGAAATGAATGAATGAATGAATGAAAACGAATGAATGAATGAAAACGAATGAATGAATGAATGAATGAAAACGAATGAATGAATGGAATGAATGAATGAATTGAATGAATGAAAACGAATGAATGAATGAAAACGAATGAATGAATGAAAACGAATGAATGAATGAAAACGAATGAATGAATGAAAACGAATGAAAACGAATGAATGAATGAAAACGAATGAATGAAATGAATGAATGAATGAATGAAAACGAATGAATGAATGAAAACGAATGAATGAATGAATGAATGAAAACGAATGAATGAATGGAATGAATGAATGAATTGAATGAATGAAAACGAATGAATGAAATGAATGAATGAAAACGAATGAATGAATGAAAACGAATGAATGAATGAAAACGAATGAATGAATGAAAACGAATGAATGAATGAAAACGAATGAATGAATGAAAACGAATGAAAACGAATGAATGAATGAAAACGAATGAATGAAATGAATGAATGAATGAATGAAAACGAATGAATGAATGAAAACGAATGAATGAATGAATGAATGAAAACGAATGAATGAATGGAATGAATGAATGAATTGAATGAATGAAAACGAATGAATGAAATGAATGAATGAAAACGAATGAATGAATGAAAACGAATGAAAACGAATGAATGAATGAAAACGAATGAATGAATGAAAACGAATGAATGAATGAAAACGAATGAATGAATGAAAACGAATGAATGAATGAAAACGAATGAATGAAAACGAATGAAAACGAATGAATGAATGAATGAAAACGAATGAATGAATGAAAACGAATGAATGAATGAAACGAATGAATGAATGAAAACGAATGAATGAATGAAAACGAATGAATGAATGAAAACGAATGAATGAAAACGAATGAATGAAAACGAATGAATGAATGAAATGAATGAATGAAAACGAATGAATGAATGAAAACGAATGAAAACGAATGAATGAATGAAAACGAATGAATGAATGAAAACGAATGAATGAATGAAAACGAATGAATGAATGAAAACGAATGAATGAATGAAAACGAATGAATGAATGAAAACGAATGAATGAATGAAAACGAATGAATGAATGAAAACGAATGAATGAATGAAAACGAATGAATGAATGAAAACGAATGAATGAATGAAAACGAATGAATGAATGAAAACGAATGAATGAATGAATGAAAACGAATGAATGAATGAAAACGAATGAATGAATGAAAACGAATGAATGAATGAATGAATGAAAACGAATGAATGAATGAAAACGAATGAATGAAAACGAATGAATGAATGAATGAAAACGAATGAATGAATGAATGAAAACGAATGAATGAATGAAAACGAATGAATGAATGAAAACGAATGAATGAATGAAAACGAATGAATGAATGAAAACGAATGAATGAAAACGAATGAATGAAAACGAATGAATGAATGAAATGAATGAATGAAAACGAATGAATGAATGAAAACGAATGAAAACGAATGAAAACGAATGAATGAATGAAAACGAATGAATGAATGAAAACGAATGAATGAATGAAAACGAATGAATGAAATGAATGAATGAAAACGAATGAATGAATGAATGAATGAAAACGAATGAATGAATGGAATGAATTGAATGAATGAAAACGAATGAATGAAATGAATGAATGAAAACGAATGAATGAATGAAAACGAATGAAAACGAATGAATGAATGAAAACGAATGAATGAATGAAAACGAATGAATGAATGAAAACGAATGAATGAATGAAAACGAATGAATGAATGAAAACGAATGAATGAAAACGAATGAAAACGAATGAATGAATGAATGAAAACGAATGAATGAATGAATGAAAACGAAATGAATGAATGAAAACGAATGAATGAATGAAAACGAATGAATGAATGAAAACGAATGAATGAATGAAAACGAATGAATGAATGAAAACGAATGAATGAAAACGAATGAATGAAAACGAATGAATGAATGAAATGAATGAATGAAAACGAATGAATGAATGAAAACGAATGAAAACGAATGAATGAATGAAAACGAATGAATGAATGAAAACGAATGAATGAATGAAAACGAATGAATGAATGAAAACGAATGAATGAATGAAAACGAATGAATGAATGAAAACGAATGAATGAATGAAAACGAATGAATGAATGAAAACGAATGAATGAATGAAAACGAATGAATGAATGAATGAATGAAAACGAATGAATGAATGAAAACGAATGAATGAATGAAAACGAATGAATGAATGAATGAAAACGAATGAATGAATGAAAACGAATGAATGAATGAAAACGAATGAATGAATGAATGAATGAAAACGAATGAATGAATGAAAACGAATGAATGAAAACGAATGAATGAATGAATGAAAACGAATGAATGAATGAATGAAAACGAATGAATGAATGAAAACGAATGAATGAATGAAAACGAATGAATGAATGAAAACGAATGAATGAATGAAAACGAATGAATGAATGAAAACGAATGAATGAAATGAATGAATGAAAACGAATGAATGAATGAAAACGAATGAAAACGAATGAAAACGAATGAATGAATGAAAACGAATGAATGAATGAAAACGAATGAATGAAATGAATGAATGAAAACGAATGAATGAATGAATGAATGAAAACGAATGAATGAATGAATGAATGAAAACGAATGAATGAATGAAAACGAATGAATGAAAACGAATGAATGAATGAATGAAAACGAATGAATGAATGAATGAAAACGAATGAATGAATGAAAACGAATGAATGAATGAAAACGAATGAATGAATGAAAACGAATGAATGAATGAAAACGAATGAATGAAAACGAATGAATGAAAACGAATGAATGAATGAAATGAATGAATGAAAACGAATGAATGAATGAAAACGAATGAAAACGAATGAAAACGAATGAATGAATGAAAACGAATGAATGAATGAAAACGAATGAATGAATGAAAACGAATGAATGAAATGAATGAATGAAAACGAATGAATGAATGAATGAATGAAAACGAATGAATGAATGAATGAATGAAAACGAATGAATGAATGAAAACGAATGAATGAATGAAAACGAATGAATGAAATGAATGAATGAAAACGAATGAATGAATGAAAACGAATGAATGAAAACGAATGAATGAAAACGAATGAATGAATGAAATGAATGAATGAAAACGAATGAATGAATGAAAACGAATGAAAACGAATGAAAACGAATGAATGAATGAAAACGAATGAATGAATGAAAACGAATGAATGAATGAAAACGAATGAATGAATGAATGAATGAAAACGAATGAATGAATGAAAACGAATGAATGAATGAAAACGAATGAATGAATGAATGAAAACGAATGAATGAATGAAAACGAATGAATGAATGAAAACGAATGAATGAATGAAAACGAATGAATGAATGAAAACGAATGAATGAATGAAAACGAATGAAAACGAATGAATGAATGAAAACGAATGAATGAATCATTCGTTTTCATTCATTCATTCGTTTTCATTCGTTTTCATTCATTCATTCGTTTTCATTCATTCATTTCATTCATTCGTTTTCATTCATTCAATTCATTCATTCATTCCATTCATTCATTCGTTTTCATTCATTCATTCATTCATTCGTTTTCATTCATTCATTCGTTTTCATTCATTCATTCATTCATTTCATCATTCGTTTTCATTCATTCATTCGTTTTCATTCGTTTTCATTCATTCATTCGTTTTCATTCATTCATTCGTTTTCATTCATTCATTCGTTTTCATTCATTCATTCGTTTTCATTCATTCATTCGTTTTCATTCATTCATTCATTCGTTTTCATTCATTCATTCATTCGTTTTCATTCATTCGTTTTCATTCATTCATTCGTTTTCATTCATTCATTCATTCATTCGTTTTCATTCATTCATTCGTTTTCATTCATTCATTCGTTTTCATTCATTCATTCATTCGTTTTCATTCATTCATTCGTTTTCATTCATTCATTCGTTTTCATTCATTCATTCATTCATTCGTTTTCATTCATTCATTCGTTTTCATTCATTCATTCGTTTTCATTCATTCATTCGTTTTCATTCATTCATTCGTTTTCATTCATTCATTCGTTTTCATTCATTCATTCGTTTTCATTTCATTCATTCGTTTTCATTCGTTTTCATTCATTCATTCGTTTTCATTCATTCATTTCATTCATTCGTTTTCATTCATCAATTCATTCATTCATTCCATTCATTCATTCGTTTTCATTCATTCATTCATTCATTCGTTTTCATTCATTCATTTCATTCATTCGTTTTCATTCATTCATTCGTTTTCATTCATTCATTCGTTTTCATTCATTCATTCGTTTTCATTCATTCATTCGTTTTCATTCATTCATTCGTTTTCATTCATTCATTTCATTCATTCATTCGTTTTCATTCATTCAGTTTTCATTCATTCGTTTTCATTCATTCATTCGTTTTCATTCATTCATTCGTTTTCATTCATTCATTCGTTTTCATTCATTCATTCGTTTTCATTCATTCATTCATTCGTTTTCATTCATTCATTCATTCGTTTTCATTCATTTCGTTTTCATTCATTCATTCGTTTTCATTCATTCATTCATTCGTTTTCATTCATTCATTCGTTTTCATTCATTCATTCGTTTTCATTCATTCATTCATTCGTTTTCATTCATTCATTCGTTTTCATTCATTCATTCGTTTTCATTCATTCATTCATTCATTCATTCGTTTTCATTCATTCATTCGTTTTCATTCATTCATTCGTTTTCATTCATTCATTCGTTTTCATTCATTCATTCGTTTTCATTCATTCATTCGTTTTCATTCATTCATTCGTTTTCATTCATTCATTCGTTTTCATTCATTCATTCGTTTTCATTCATTCATTCGTTCATTTCGTTTTCATTCATTCATTCGTTTTCATTCATTCATTTCATTCATTCATTCGTTTTCATTCATTCGTTTTCATTCATTCGTTTTCATTCATTCATTCGTTTTCATTCATTCATTCGTTTTCATTCATTCATTCGTTTTCATTCATTCATTCGTTTTCATTCATTCATTCGTTTTCATTCATTCATTCATTCGTTTTCATTCGTTTTCATTCATTCGTTTTCATTCATTCATTCGTTTTCATTCATTCATTCGTTTTCATTCATTCATTCGTTTTCATTCATTCATTCGTTTTCATTCATTCATTCGTTTTCATTCGTTTTCATTCATTCATTCGTTTTCATTCATTCATTTCATTCATTCGTTTTCATTCATTCAATTCATTCATTCATTCCATTCATTCATTCGTTTTCATTCATTCATTCATTCATTCGTTTTCATTCATTCATTCGTTTTCATTCATTCATTCATTCATTTCATTCATTCGTTTTCATTCATTCATTCGTTTTCATTCGTTTTCATTCATTCATTCGTTTTCATTCATTCATTCGTTTTCATTCATTCATTCGTTTTCATTCATTCATTCGTTTTCATTCATTCATTCGTTTTCATTCATTCATTTTCATTCATTCGTTTTCATTCATTCAATTCATTCATTCATTCCATTCATTCATTCGTTTTCATTCATTCATTCATTCATTCGTTTTCATTCATTCATTCGTTTTCATTCATTCATTCATTCATTTCATTCATTCGTTTTCATTCATTCATTCGTTTTCATTCGTTTTCATTCATTCATTCGTTTTCATTCATTCATTCGTTTTCATTCATTCATTCGTTTTCATTCATTCATTCGTTTTCATTCATTCAATTCATTCATTCATTCCATTCATTCATTCGTTTTCATTCATTCATTCATTCATTCGTTTTCATTCATTCATTCGTTTTCATTCATTCATTCATTCATTTCATTCATTCGTTTTCATTCATTCATTCGTTTTCATTCGTTTTCATTCATTCATTCGTTTTCATTCATTCATTCGTTTTCATTCATTCATTCGTTTTCATTCATTCATTCGTTTTCATTCATTCATTCGTTTTCATTCATTCATTTCATTCATTCGTTTTCATTCATTCAATTCATTCATTCATTCCATTCATTCATTCGTTTTCATTCATTCATTCATTCATCGTTTTCATTCATTCATTCGTTTTCATTCATTCATTCATTCATTTCATTCATTCGTTTTCATTCATTCATTCGTTTTCATTCGTTTTCATTCATTCATTCGTTTTCATTCATTCATTCGTTTTCATTCATTCATTCGTTTTCATTCATTCATTCGTTTTCATTCATTCATTCGTTTTCATTCATTCATTCGTTTTCATTCATTCATTCGTTTTCATTCATTCATTCGTTTTCATTCATTCATTCGTTTTCATTCGTTTTCATTCATTCATTCGTTTTCATTCATTCATTTCATTCATTCGTTTTCATTCATTCAATTCATTCATTCGTTTTCATTCGTTTTCATTCATTCATTCGTTTTCATTCATTCGTTTTCATTCATTCATTTCATTCATTCGTTTTCATTCATTCATTCATTCATTCGTTTTCATTCGTTTTCATTCATTCATTCATTCATTCGTTTTCATTCGTTTTCATTCATTCATTCGTTTTCATTCATTCGTTTTCATTCATTCATTCGTTTTCATTCATTCATTCGTTTTCATTCATTCATTCGTTTTCATTCGTTTTCATTCATTCATTCGTTTTCATTCATTCATTCGTTTTCATTCATTCATTCGTTTTCATTCATTCATTCGTTTTCATTCGTTTTCATTCATTCATTCGTTTTCATTCATTCATTTCATTCATTCGTTTTCATTCATTCAATTCATTCATTCATTCCATTCATTCATTCGTTTTCATTCATTCATTCATTCATTCGTTTTCATTCATTCATTCGTTTTCATTCATTCATTCATTCATTCATTCATTTCATTCATTCGTTTTCATTCATTCATTCGTTTTCATTCGTTTTCATTCATTCATTCGTTTTCATTCATTCATTCGTTTTCATTCATTCATTCGTTTTCATTCATTCATTCGTTTTCATTCATTCAATTCATTCATTCATTCCATTCATTCATTCGTTTTCATTCATTCATTCGTTTTCATTTTCTCTCTACCTGTCTCTCTTATCTCTCTCACTCTCTCGTTCTTTCTCCTCAACGTACTAATGACAAAAGTATGAGCATGCTGATTTTGAAGGGAAGCGCCGTTTTAGTCCCAAGAAATAAATCGAATAATTAAATTTGATTATTTAATTAATAATTTACTTTTTCATCTGCATATAAATTAAATATTTTATATTTAGATATTATCAAACAAAATTAGACACACCGTTTCAAAAAACGAGATGTGTACCAATAAATAGAGAGTGCCAGAGAAAAACATTATCTTTTTTTCTCTAATTTTTTATCTCCTTTTGGCGTACTATCTAATATTTTTATTATTAGCAAAAACAACATTCACTTCTCTAAGAGATTTCCCTTTCCGTTAACAGATTTTCTTTAAACTTTGCATACCGATAGAGAAAAATTTTCTGCATCTTTTTGTGCTGATTTGTTATTATCTGTGCTCAAACTCAAAAGTTACGAATTTCCTATATGCAGATGAAAAAGTAAATTATTAATTAAATAATCAAATTTAATTATTCGATTTATTTCTTGGGACTAAAACGGCGCTTCCCTTCAAAATCAGCATGCTCATACTTTTGTCATTAGTACGTTGAGGAGAAAGAACGAGAGAGTGAGAGAGATAAGAGAGACAGGTAGAGAGAATAGTGAGGAACACTATGGGTCAAGCCCAGTGTTAGACAAAATTGTTCATAACGCCAAATAGCGTGATTGGCGTAATTTTTTGCGCGCTATTTTTAAAATTACACTGGTAAATGCCTTAAAAGTTGTGGGAGTTTCAAATTTTCATTACGCTATAACCCAAGTCCTAAACTGCTGTTTTCAACCAAAATGCGGAAACTAATCATTTTTCTATTGATTCTAAATTTCTAAAGTGATTTTATACTTTTCTAACCAAAATTATTGGAATTTGCGAATTTGGTGTTTTTTCATGTGTTAGAGACATGAAAATAGTACGCCAAAGTGAGAGGAAAAGAAATCCTTTTTATGTTTATTTTATAATTTTTGAATGGGAGTATAAACAAAAATAAAATCAGTATATAAAGATGCAGAATTTTTTTTATCTATCAATATGCAAAATTTGGTGTGGATTTAACGTGCAGGAAAAAAGTTAAACGTCACGAAGTAAATGTTGTTTTTTACATAATTAAAATGAATAGATAGTACGCCAAAATGAGAGAAATTACAAAGAAAAAGAGAAACGACGAGATAGTACTAGGCTTTTCTCTGCACAGTGGAGTTGACCCATAGTGGAGGAACAAAGACGGAGAAAGACATAGAAAAAAGAGAGAGGAAAAGAGTGTGTGAGGGGGAAGAAGAGAGAAAGAAAAGAGAGGAGAGCGAAAAACAGAGAGAAAAAACGATTAGAAAAAAAGAGACGGAGACATAGAGGGAAAGAGATAAGAGAAAAGGATGTCTGAGAGGAAGAGGTAGAGAGTAGAGACCGGACAACTGGGGTCGGAGGGATCCCGAGTCGGGTCGACTGAATCCCGATCCCGTTCAATCCCGAGCATTTTGGAAAAACGTTCGGGACGGATCCCGAGTCGAGATCCAGATCAATCCCGAAGATTTTTTTCGGGATCCCGCGGGATTATCGGGATTTGCTAAAACAAATTTTTTTTTTTACGTTTGTGCAAAGTTTTGTTCAAATGCTTATCTAATATTTATAATTGATCAATTCGAGCAAGAAAAATAGGGATGGGAATTATATCAGGTTTTTGTAGAACTTTTCAAAATTAGAATGTCATGCCCAAAAAATTAGATTTTAACAAAAATTAGAACATTTAACAACATAACTTCAAATAGTTTTCTTTTTCAATTAATCAATTAATATTAATTTTATATTTTCTCCTATGATAATTTTAACAAGTTTGAGGAAAATTAGCAAATCGGTGAGTGCATCGGAATCAAAAAATCCGCTTTTTAACAATTTTTTTGCAGCGAATTTTTTTCAAAAACTTTAGGGGAATAAGAGAAGGCCGGCGGTGCCGATAGGCGCCGTCGGGAAAATTTTGAAGATTAAAAATGTAATTTGTTAACAGAATTTATCCAAAAACTACAAACGCTATGATTTCACAGCGTCAGAAATAATTTTAAAATTGATGACGTGATCATTTTTCTGCAATTTGATGATGATATACGAAAAAAATAATATTAATAAAAAAATAATTATATAAACGATTTTTTGCGGATCCCGCTGCGGGATTGGAACCCCAAAATTTTTGTGGGGCGGGATCCCGCGGGATTAATCCCACATTTTCCAAAAAGTGCGGTATTGCGGACTGGGATCCCTGGTCCCGCGCCGTTCTCTTGTCAGCACGGCCGACCACAAATTTCATTAAATTGCAAAAAAAAGTAGAGACAAACTTTAAGTAAAACCATTTCGATAAATGTATGGCAATTTTACTGGCAAAATTTTAAGGGCAAACCTTAAGCTCAGAAAAAGAATTCTATTAATTTAATTTGAATGGACATTAATTGCGCATCATAAAGGGATGCCGCTAATCCCCAACTTAAAAACGGAATTCCAATGCGAATGAAAATAATTATTGTTGCTGTGTGGCTATTAAATTTAAACAAATTTAATGAAAAATCAAAAATCCAGAAAAACGGCAAAAGATCGGGCACGGACCTCAACTTCTAGGATAAAATAAGCTCCCTATAAATCATCAAAAAAGGAATCGACGGCATGCCAAATAGAGATTAATTAGCAGAGGTAAAACTTCAAGAAAAACGGACCTTATTTTTTTTCTCGGACACATATTTAAAGCGGCGGAAAATTCTTTCGCAATTCATCGACTCTCAACCAACAAAAATCATTATATTTTAACAAAAAAAAAGAGAGAAAATTTAAATACAATAAAAATAAAAGGTTTCCAAATAAAAAACAATAAACTGAATGGTTTTTTTAAAAAAAAATTCTCCTTTTTGTTTGAAGTGCCTTTTCTTTTTACTTCTCCTCATTTTTCGGCGCCTCCGCTTCTGGCAATTTCACAATTGACTTCATCAACGGTTTGGATGCCACCATTTCCGTCGTCCACCGAGTTGAAACGGTCCAACAATGGCCTGGAAATAATGGACCAAAAAGTGAGAGAGAATTGACATTCAAAACCAGCCCCATTTGAGTCCCGAGACACTGAATAGATATTGAGACCTAAATGTTAGTCTTAATCGGTCTTGAGAATTCGAATAAATTTTTGAGAAAATTATGGATCGTCGGGATCGCAGGGGAAGAATTTGGATTTTAGTTGTGAAAATTAGACAAAACTTTCTCCGTCCCTCCATGGCCGGCGACTTTACAATCCGTTAAAAAATTTCATCCAAATTATTTCATGTTAAATCATGTTCCTAGGTGTAAGTGAGTTCGCTGATCATTAATCCGATCTCAGTTTTCATTAAAATGACATTTTCATAATTTTTCTTTCTTTTTTCTTTTGTTTTTTTTCATTTTCCGAATTTTTGATTAACTCGAAAAAAATTTACGACAAACAAACTAATATACTGTAAAATTTGGTAATTCTGATCGGACGAAAATTCGGCGACAAAGAAAAATTGTTATTTTAAATGAAATGATAAATATTTTTGTCATAACGACAAAATTGGTACTTATTGGTCAATTTGATACTTGTAAATCTAAAAATCCCCTGCTGGAAATCCAAGCCCATCATTTTCCACCTGTCCTTGACGCGGGAATGTTCCGTCAGCGCTTTGTGTCCATCCGTTACGGTATTGGCCACCGGCGCCGTTACGGTGATTAGCGGACGGTGACATTGGCGCGGGGCGTTGGCACGCATCGAGATTTCCTGGCTGATGTTCGCCACCGGCATCGGCTTCGGTCGGCGTTTTGTTTGAAGTCTCTTCAGCGCCACGCCAGGTTTTGCGGTGTGTGTTGGACAGCGGAGTCGAACAGAATCAGAAACGCGGGGAGGACCAACATGTTCAGGCACAACACCACGCACATCACCTGAGGGCAAATAATTTTTATGCGTTTTGGCAAGCCGTAGGGCTGTGCGAAAGTTTCACTTTCTCGAGCCGAGAAAATTTCGGTTTTTTTTTGTAGTCTCGCCTACTTTTTGGGTTCAATTCAAAGTGTAATTTTTCGAGTCAAGGAATTTTGCGGATTTATTGGCTCTTCTTGCCAATGAAAATTAAAAATGTACAGTATCTAAAAGCCAAGCACGTGGTTACCATTCAGAACTTACTCCGCAAAGAGACGCAAGCACGTCCACGCTGCTGGTGCCCATCACGTGTCACAACTGCTGGCGGACCGAGAATTCTTAAAATCACATTTTATTACTAAAACAACAAAAATGGAGCCCAACAAGAATGAAAACCGCCAACTTCGGTGCCGACCGTTTCGGCTTGCTAACAACTTTTCTCATTATCAACCATATTTTTGGTAACACTCGATAAGTTCTTTTGGTTCTATATTAATCTACAATTAAAAAAAATTTCCACAATTTACAAACAAATAATGGCCCAAAACTCAATTCGGACTTTTTTTTTCCGTGTTGTGATCACAAAAAGAGCTTCAAATTTGCGAGATTTAATAACTTTAACGAACAACGAAACAGTTATGGCATTTCAAACTTGGCGACGCCGAAATATCAGGATGGGGATGGCATACAATACCAAAAATGAACAAAATAATACTGGCATTTCAACTATACCTCCATAACTCGTGTCTGAACATTTTTTTGCTTCGATGAAACCTCAGCGCGATGGTTGCCTGTGGACAAAATAAAAATTAACATCAGTGTTTACAATCATTCGGTTGATAGATTTCGATTCCATAGGATAGAAGAAACCCGATTGGTATTGGTTCTGTCCCGAGTCGTATTTTTTTTAAATTGCTTTCATTTTTCAAAAATGGTCAAATTGTACAGTAAAAAGACGACTTTTATAATCCAACTCTTTTTTAGAACATGATTCATTTCGGGCCCCTAAACGCCAAAATTGTGGTCGAATAGACAAAATTTTAAAATTTCATGACTTTTCAATTATAACATTTTTGATGAAAAAATTACCGGCTTATTTTTTGAGATTATCCATGTTAATGTTAAGCTTTACCATTTCGATTTGTGCGCGGTGTTGTCGCAATATGTCCATCGCAAAAGCGTATGCCTCCTCAATGTAGTGCTGCATCAATGCGCCGTGTTGTGCCCTTGTCCTCCTGCCCGGAGTCATTAGGGCCATCTTTAAGAATGTTTAAATTTTGTTTCGGCGAGATTCGGCGTCGAGATTTTGGGGTGTACCCTGTATTATTATTGGGGACCGCCCACTTTGGAGCAGGCTTTTTTGGCGCACGTTAAAAATGCCTTTTTTGGCGCAAAATATTTAAAAATCCAAAAAATTTAAAAAAAAATTTTATTTGCCTATCATTGCTCATAACTATATGCCATTTTCTTTCATAATAGATATGATGCTAATGCAGTGGTGAGCAACGGTGCAGAATTTGGTCCCTATTCAACTTTTATATGTTCAAAATTACTACCCGTAAAATCTCGAGGTTCCTGGTCCCAATCTGACCATAGGTTTGCCTAATTCCAACCCTGGATTTTTTATTTTTGACTTGGTTTGTCCAAAATTTTATTTTTTTAAAAATTTTACCACAAAAAAGCTATTTTATAATATGCGCCAAAACGAAAAGTGACCTCAACCATTGTTTGTTATTCCTCCACTTTTATTTATATATTCAGATAATTACGGCAAAAACGGTTTTGGCACTTTTTCATTTTGTTAAATTCCTTTGTTCCCACCGCACCAATTTTAATTAAAATTTTTCTCACATGTCCTGCCAAGTCCAGCCACTGTCGCTCATCCTGCACATGCCCGACGGTGCTCCCGGTGAGCATCATCTCCGCGGCCCTTCCGCCCAAAATGGTGGCCAATTTTGTGATGTATTGGCGGTGTGTGTAGTTGCCATGCTGGTAGAACACCGTCTGTCCTTCCCACCCGCGAACGTCATCCCCCCAAATGCTCATCTGTTTTTCAAAAAAAAAAAAATTTACAGCTGCATCTCGACACCTTAAACATTTTTCCCAATAAATTATTTTTGTCCACAAAAGCTGCACCCAAAAATTCATTGCCGAATCCCGAATTCGAACAAAAAGTCGAAAACAAAAATTTTTCGAATTTCACATTTTTGGCAAAATTTTGGATCGTATTTTGAAAAAAAAATACATTTTCCAAAAAATTACCCATCGCAGGTGATCGGTGCTGTCAGCGGAGTACCAACCGACCGCCCAATGCCCAACTTCATGCCCGGAGACGCGAACACGGTGTTGCCACGGGCGGCGAATCGTCAGGCGCAATTCCGCTTCATATATTCGGCGCCTATGCGCAATTCCTCGCTGCCATGCTGCTACCATTTTTTAATTTGTATGCTAATAAGCGAAAAAATGAATCATGAACTCGCATTTAGGATAAAAATGTTTTTTGTTTGAGTGAAAAATCAACATTATTAAACAAAAATGACAAAAACGTATTGAAAATTTTTTTTCTATTCGTTGATGAGAAACATCATCTTAACAAATTTCGATAACCTATTTTGCAGCAAATATTCCGATCAATTTCCCCCGATCACACACACTAATCACTGTGGTTTTCCCGGCAATCGTAAAGAATTGGGGGAATGTAATTTTTTATTTGTGCTCAAAATAAGTCTGAGGGTTTTCGAGGGCGCTGATCACGAACCTGAACTCGGGTTTGCCCAATTCCGAACCTCGAACCAGAATTAGGACAAAAAATTAAAATTTTCTCAGAAAACGCATTTTTCTGGTGAAAAGCTTCAATTATTAATTGAATTAAACATAAACAATTTACGACAAAATTTGACTGATTTTTAACTTTTTTGTCCGAATTCGGGCCCGTGTTTCGGAATTGGCCAAATCCAAGTTCAGACTTATAATCAGCACCTCGAAAACTGATTTTGAACCAAAATAAAAAAAGTTAATTAGGGACCAATTCTTTAGGATTACCCTTTTCTCTTCTCGAATTGATCAATGTTTGCTGTTTCTTGTCAACATCATCATTCAACAGTTTGATCTCGTCCCCGGCACCGCCACCGTATTTGACATCGGTCGACGATTCACGAGCAGCAAAAAACTGAAAAATTTGTGAAAAAGGCATAAAAATTACAAAAATAAAAGGCACAAAATTAAAAATTTTTTGAAATTTTTTTTTTTGGTTCTCGTACACCCCTCTATTAGGAATCGAATCAATTCAGTAAAAATGTATCAAGAAAAAATAAATGTTAAGAGTTGAATCTTAGTAACTTTCCCTTTTTAGGGGTTATTAAAAAAAAGAGAAGAATTTAATGACAGGCTCGTAAACTCTGAACGTGCCATGAGCATCATCTCCGCGGCCCTTCCGCCCAAAAGGGTGGCCAATTTTTGATGTATTGGGGGTGTGTGTAGTTGCCCTGCTGGTAGAACACCGTCTGTCCTTCCCACCCGCGAACGTCATCCCCCCAAATGCTCATCTGTTTTTCAAAAAAAAAAATTTGCCAGGCGGGAGCAGAACAAAATGTTAAATTTTTCCTTTAATTTTTTTTGCTTCGACGTTATGTCCCGGCGAAGTGCGGCGGCGGGCGACGTTTTGGGGGTGTACCCTTGCCAGTCCCCCCCCCTCCCCCCACTCACACTTCAACACGGCACCCGCCGTCTCCATGAAGGTGACCATTTGCCGTTGCTGCAGTTGGTCACCGCCAACGCCGTCCCCGACATTGTCTGCTGTTGCTGGTGGTGAACATCTGGTGCCTTTGTCGCTGACACCGCACACAAATGCCGTTCAGCTCATTGGCAATGGGCAAATGCTTTACCTTTGAAAAAGGAAAAATTGGCAAAATTTTCGGAAAAAGGGGACTCGAAAATGGGGTGCACTTCAGTTTCACAAAAAAAAACAGAAAATACCCGCCGTGATTGGATGAGTGAATGGACAAGTTGAGAGTGGAAGCCCAAGTGACGGAGGAGGACAGATTGGCACAAAAAACGGGCAAAAGCGTGGCGGTGGTGGTACTCTGTTGGCCCAACATCAGCGCAAACAGTCGCTCGAAGATTGCGCATCGAACGCTCCAACACCTTTGGGGGGGGGGGGGGAATGGTCAAGTAAGGAAAATATTGATCCAACAACAAAAAAATTGATGTGAAATTCGAAATAAAAATAAACAGCCGCATGGACGGACGTGGCAAATCCCCCCCCCCCCCCAAAAAAAAAAATTTTTTTCGGCACTCATTCCGTACCCCCCCTCCCTCCTCTCCGATTCCGTCTCGGTCAGCATGTGGTGGTCGCTGTTACCTGAAACGGGTCAATCGGGGCACCGAATGAGGACGACTTTTGCCGAACGCTGGCCGCCTTCGCTTGCTGAAGCGACGGAATGGCACCGTCATTCTGTTGGGGGTTGGCCAACGAATTGAACCATTCATCGCTGCAAAATTTTATCATTAATTAATCAATGATTGGTTAATTGATTGATAATTATAGCCCTTTGATCTTCCCGCCGTTTACTTGTTGGTCCTTGGCCACATAAATGACCGCCACTTTGTGCACTTCACGGCACTGGGCAAGTTGAGGTGCCGAATTTCACGGTGAAAGTTGCTGGGCGCGTGCCGAAGTCGAGCCAATAGGCCGAAACTCGCAGCAAAACGGCACCAACCTCGCCGTTCAACAGCGTCAGCCGACGTGCCGGCATCAGCGTCGCCAAAGTGTTCATCATCACCAATGTTGGTGCCGTTGCGGAGTTTTTGTTACGACATTTCTCCGCCAGATGCCGTTGATCTGAAACTGTTTGATAAGATGAGATCAGTAAAAGTAAGCGCCATCGCTCTCAATTCCCCGAAAATTTTTAAAATTTAATCTAAAATAGCCAATTTTCGGTGAAATCTGTCAAAAATTCCAATATTCCCCCAAGGGTTTTTTTAAAGAGAATCTCAAAAAGTTTACTCATATAATAGAAACTGGTTTGTTTTTTTCAAAATTTATCCCTACATAAATCTCCAAAAATGGTCATTTACCTTGCCAAATCAGTCGTTCGTCGGGACACGGTTGCTGCTGTGGACGAACTGCAACATTTCGGGCTCGATGATGTCGAAATGGGGCAGCATTTGTTGCTGCTGGTGATTATTGGCACAAAAGGAAACCGACCGCATGGATGGACGGGGCCTTAAAACATTTTTAGATAGAACTGAAAAAAGCCAAAACTGTTTTATAGTATTTAAAAGAATTTTTATTGACCATGTGTAAAATCTTAGGCTAATTACCCGCCTAATTACTAAAATATTACAACAATTATCAATTTAATTTGCTATAATGTACAATTTTCGACACATTCCATATTCCCCGCGTCCCTCTCGTCCGAATACGTCTCGGTCAGCTGTTACCTGAAACTGGTCAATCGGGGCACCGAATGAGGACGACTTTTGCCGAACGCTGGCCGCCTTCGCTTGCTGAAGCGACGGAATGGCACCGTCATTCTGTTGGGGGTTGGCCAACGAATTGAACCATTCATCGCTGCAAAATATTTAAGTTTTATAAAAAAAAATAATAAAAGTTTATTGACAAATTTCATTCAAAAAATTCTTCAGAGGTACCTACAAATACTCACGAATTTTTAATAAGGAAGAAAAATTTTCAGTAAAACATTAGTTTTCCTTAAAAATTTCGAGTGTGAATGGGTGTTTTTTCCTCTGACCCCACTGGTTTCGGAGCAGGTGTCGTCGCCCCCACCCCCTTAAAATTAAAAAAAAATCAGAAAATTTCATTTCATGAAAAAAATTTGGTATGTTTTCAGCGCTTTTTTCAGTGCACCCCATTGAAATTCGTCCGTAAGGAGTTGGTTCGGCCCCCTACAATTTCACCTATTCACTGGCGACTCCGTCTCCTCCTCCATGCAAATTGGCTGCATACGGTAACAGTTTCGTCCGACATGGTTACGCGACCAAAGGCTGTTGTTGTCCTTGTCAAAACTGAATTGTGTAACAACAATCAATTAATGAACGCAATTAGGGCACGAGAAAAATTGTTTAAAAAATTCTTAAGCTTTGAAAATCTCTAAAAAAAATTTTGCATTGTCTCTTATCCATTTAAAAAAACGAACATACACAACCTTTACGTAAAAGCAAAATTTTTTGAAAAATTTTAGGGACATGGAGGAGAAATTATTTAGTCCATTTTAAAACTGTAAAATTTGAAGTTGGTATCCAATGCATTAATATAACGGTGCCATTGGACCCATTTGCCAGGCGGGAGCAGAACAAAACGTCGCCGGGACATAAAAATTTTCCTTTTTTTTTTTTGCTTCGACGTTATGCCCCGGCGAAGTTGCGCGGCGACGTTTTGGGGGTGTACCCTTGCCAGCCCCCCCCCCCACTCACTTCAACACGGCGCACTCCGTCTCTTCGGGAAAAGGGGCATCGTGCATCGTGTACAAGGGGTGGTCACTTCCAAGGGTCATACGACGTACGATCGGGCCAGGGGGGGGTGGTCATATGCGATTTTCCTTACGACGGGGTCCAAAAATTTTGACGACTTTTTTTTTTTTTAAATCTTTTTTTTTGCGGCGCGGTTTTCTCAAAAAAAATACGCGAACGCGGAGCCGGCGGTGCCGATAGGCGCCGCCGGGGAAAATTTTTAAAATTTAAGTGGATTTTGTAACAGATTTTCATCGCAAATTGGCAGATTTTTGCGATTTTTAGCCAGGCGACGACTTTTTTTCTTCTTTAAAAAACGCTTTTTTTGCGACGCGCTTTTTTAAAAAAAATTTTTTTTTTGGGGGGGGGTCCGGCGGTGCCGTTAGGCGCCGCCGGGAAAAATTTTGTATTTTTAGTGCCATTTGCTACCAGATTTTGCCTAAAAAATGACCAAATTTTGAGATTTTGGGCTAATTTTGTTAAGAAAAAATAGGTTTTTTTGAGTCCGGCGGTGCTCCAAGGTTTCACAAAAAAAAAACAGAAAATACCAGCAGTGATTAGATGAGTGAATGGACAAGTTGAGAGTGGAAGCCCAAAGTGACGGAGGAGGACAGATTAGCACAGAAAACGGGCAAAAGCGTGGCGGTGGTGGTACTCTGTTGGCCCAACATCAGCGCAAACAGTCGTTGGAAGAGCGGCGCATCGGCACGCTCCAACACCTTTGATAAAAAAGCAACGGATTGATTAATAAAAAATTACTGAGCAGGTAGTTCCCTTCCCGCTAGAAGATTATAATTCTCAAAAAAAGAAATCTTTCAGAGAAGTATAAAAAACTTTTACGCGAATTAAATAAATTTTATATTGGTCGATTTTTTGACGCAAATATCTGGCGGAGTAGGTCGTTTCCACCACGAGAAAAAAAAATTTGACAGTTTTTCAGCGCTTTTTTGTTTCGGAAAAAAATTCGGGCGGACCAACTGCTGGCTTCCTTTACATCTCGGCTGTGCCTTCTGCTGCTGTTTGCCCACCGCCCACCATTGTTGGCACCGTCACTGCGTTGGCGTCGACCGTCGCCTCCACCGCACCGTCGCACTGCTGCGGCACCACCAACTCAGTCACCTTCTTCTGCAACTCACTGCAGAATACGTCCTTCCTTTTCTTTGGACAAATCCAATTCCTTGAAAAATGTTTTAGTGAAATAGAAAAGACAAAAAACAAATGGATGACATTGATTAATTTAGAAACAGTTTGTTTGTTTTTCGAAGCGTTAATCGGAAACTTTATACCTTCCGAATCGTTATAGAAATACCAAAATAAAACCTCAACTTAAAAGCTTAGGCTTAGTCTAAGCCATTGTACGAGTTGTCATGACACAGTAGGTTTAACAATCAGAATTTTAAAAATGCTTAATGAATACAGGACAAAAAAAACAAGTTCCCTTAGTTATTGGCACGACTAAAATACCATGGGCATCATGAGTTTAGAAATTTTTGAAGATCAGGAACAATTAAACAATCGTTTGGTCGGAGGATACGGTTCTGAGTCCATTTCGAACCGCTGACTAGAAATAAAGTTGTTTTAATGATTTTCAGGGATGAAAATACGATTCTAAGGGTCCGTATCGTTTTGGCGCCGACGTTTTGGCGCCAGCCCAAGTTTTCGGATTATAACTTTTTTTGTTGTTAACCAAATCCAGCAATCTTGGTATCAATCGAAAGCTTAACATGTTTAGAAGACATTTCTAAGGTATTGCTTCGCGATTAGACAATTACCAAAAAAGTTATAACATGAAATTCCAAAAAAGTCGAAATTTTTGAGTTTTTTTCTTAATAACTTTTTTAGAGGGTAAAATTTTTGTTTATTTTTTGTAATGCTAATAGAGCTTGTGAAGGGCTTTCGAATGATACCAAGATTTTTAGATTTGGTCAACAAGAAAAAAAGTTATAATAAAAAAACTGAGGCTGGCGCCAAAACGTCGGCGCCAAAACGACCCAGTCCCGATTCTAACATCCATTTAGGGGGTACCGCCCACTTCGGCGCGGGTTTTTTCTGAGCGGCCACTTCGGCGCGGCCACTTCGGTGCCAAAATTAAAGGTAATACTACTGATGGTAGGACCCCTTTTTTGAAAAAAATAATTAACTTTTTTAAAGTCATTGAAAATATGTTTCTAAGGGTTTTCGGGGTCGCTGAACACGAATCTGACACTCGTTTTGACCAATTTCGAAACCCGGACCCGAATTCGAACAAAAAGTCGAAATATATAAAATTTTCAAAATTATCAAGTTAGAATCTGCACTGAATGACCCATTTTTATTGTTAGAATAGTTTTGACTAAATTTTGCATGTTTTATTCATTTAGAAACAAAATTGAGCATTTTGAAAATTTTAGATTTTCGACTTTTTGTTCATTGGGTCCGGGTTTCGAAATTGGTCAAAA